>VTPC01008312.1:0-52868 GCA_011009095.1 Ignelater luminosus
AGTTTGAAAATGATAAGAAAAAAAGGCCATAATTTATTTATTTATAAAAATAACTATGTAAAGTGGTATATCGTTAGAATTGTTGAAAACGGGCCTTTTTTATAACGTCATGGCCAACTATGGTTTCCATTAAGAAAAAACAAGCTTGTGTCATAACTCAAAAATTACAGCTTAAGTAAAAAATTCGGTTATACTGTATTATTAAACCCACAATTACTTACAACTTTTTCCTTTATACATTTTTTTAAGTCAATAATAACAGAGCTATAGGCACTAAAAAAAATAACAAAAAAAACTATTTTTGCGAGATATCTAGTTAGCCATGCATTTTTTCTAAAAAACAAAAAGCTCATTAGATTAAACTCGTAAAACTGCAATTCTTTCCCTATTTAATCGTCTCTCTATCTCCTATAGTTTCCGAGATCCCCATACTAAACATCGGAAAAAACTCACCCTGTATATCGTTATCTTAGAGGAATGCGTGTTTTGGGCGATATTTCGTGATTAGTGTCTCGAAGGTTAAACTCTCTTTTGTAATTTCTGGACCAATCTGCAGTTGCCAAATATTCCTTTGGTGTCCTCAGACTGACATTCTAACTGGTCATTGGTTGGAGATTGGGCATTTTCTGGCAGAATCTCACTTCGAATTGAGACGGGGGGCGGTTTAAAAACTCGCTATGTGGAAAACTGACGTGTTGATCAGTGTGCTTTGTACGGTTCTAACCGTTTAATTTTATTTATTTTCTGCTTTGTGGGGAAGTGATTAGTTCCTCCGCGGGGGTGTGCGTGCACTACCTCGTGAAACTTTTCTCCTAAATTCTGGATTAATTTGCTTGGTTGGACTTTGTTAAGAAGCTTCAAATACACTGAAGGTATGTTGGTCTGGCCCGTTTTTTTTTACTCTGTTTTTACCTGGTTGCGTGTCTTCCATAGCTTCTTTGGGATAGCCCATATTTCTTTAGGAGAGTCCGTTTTTTTTTGGGAGAACCAGTTCGCTGAAGACGTCAGCGCTCCAGGGGTTCGCTTGATGTAGAAGTGGGGAGCTGTTCCACCTCTTCCGAAGCTCCGAGAACACTCGTGGCACCTCCGGACTGAGCGTCACCGAGTGAATTTTGGGACATCATCTTCGGACTACGAAAACGGCTGCTCGTCTCTACCTATGATGCGAAACCTTTAAATTTTTATACTCGTCTTCTTCCCTTCAGGAACGTTTAATAATTATGAATTAGTTACTTGTAATTGATTGAATTTCTATGTAAACAACTTTTCATTTGTTTTGATAAACTGTTTGACTTTTATTATTTTATTTAATTATTTTTGCTTTACGATTTATTCCGGCGCTCTGAAAAGTTTAGAGTTAATTTTTTTAAAGCTTCGAAAAATCCAACTCATGAAAAGATTCTGTGAATAAAAATTAGTTTTGATATTTTTAATAGTAACTTTAAATAAAATTTGTTGTTTTAATGATTTCAAAAGTGATGGGTCACAAAATATAAGAACAGTTTTGTGTTTTGAATTCCTTTTCAGGTTATGAAGAAACCATATTTTTTGCGGTCTGACATAGCGCTATATCAGCTGAATTTTCATGTTCAAGTAAGTTTATTATCTTTTGTTCTGATATTGTGTACTTGTCACCTATATTTTTTTGTAATTGCAATAAACTCCTGTATTGGTTTGAGAATTTAAAATTTATAAACTTTAATTAAATTAAATAGTATTTCAAATTTTATTATGCTACAATTTTTTCATGAAGTTAAAGTGTCATTTTTTTAAATATTTTTTTATAGTATTAAATCACTTAATACTTGGCGCTCTTTTATTTGCTAGTTTTTTTATTTAGGGTTGGATTTGCTATTAAGTAGTATCTATTTCAAGGTCCTAATTGATTTTGTATTAAATAATTTTATAATAAGTTTTGATAATTTTTCTTGGTGATATAATATATGTTATTTATATGTACATTATTTTTTTAATTGACATTAATGGAGTTGCTTAAATTTATTGTGTTGTCTGGTTATTTGATCTGCACCTCTCATTCGCCCACGATCCAAGGCCCCGACTGTAGTTAGTTGGGCAGACCTTAAGCTGGTCTTTAAGTAAGTAGCTGTAACACGAGGTTACGTTACAACATATACACCGTGTTCGTTTTAGAATTTGCTATAGGGAATTAGTATGGGAAATCTGAAATATGCCAAATAGTAATTAATAATTGCAATCGATAGATAAGATTTTCTAACGTACTGTCGACGCGACTTGCCTCCCCTGTTCAATTATCTTAATTTTTACGATGTTAGAAGACCTAAAAAGAGCCCAGAAATGGTAGGCAAATAAGTAACAAAACCATATCTTACATTCTTATGTTCTTATTTATGTAATGTTCAGTCGACAATGCTGCTTTTACTACCCTAAAAGATGGTCAAACTTGTTTAGAAAGCCAAACATTTTCCAATGTTCTAATTTGTTAAACAATAATTCAAAACTTCTTGGCGAAGAAACTTGGTTCAAGAACCTTTCGTCAAAATAATATTACCGTCCAAAAAGTAAAATCCAAAAGAATATTTAAATTTGCTAACTTTATTATATTGACTTTTCTTGTTAGAAAAATCTGAAAGTTTTCTCTTTCTAATTTTGTACATGCAAGGTTTCTAGAACAAAGTACATCTATGCTAGAACTAACAGCAGTTTTCTCCAATATCATATTGATTACAGTTTAACCAGTTTACTGCATCTCTCTTGTTGAAGTGCCATCTAGTTGACTTGCTGGAAGGCTAATGTTTCTACAGTATTTGAAATTGACTAATCATTATTACTTTTACTGTATCATAGATGGTATTTGGCTTCAATTTCACAGACTTTACGTGAAACACTTTTGAAATGCGTAGAATATGCGTACATCACATAAATAATCTTTTAAAATACCTCGTCGTATCTGCTGAACTTTTCCTGGATTATAAGTAATTGCCTCGTCCTATTTCCTATGTAGACAAAGGGAGAATCTATTCAAATTCATGTTTAAATAAGAGAATTTTTTGATAATAAGGTCAATTTCCTGATTCCTTTTAAGATTTAAATTAGCTCTTCAAATACATGAATGTTAAATGAAGTGTCGAAGGAATTTAAAATAAAATGTTTTGAATGCTTTCAAATGTCGAAGTTCAAAAGTAGGGAAATCGATTTTATTTCCAAACTCTCAATTAAGTGCTTCCAGCTGTGTACCATAATTACACAATTTAAAATCATCAACTGCTATCTACATCATTTGGAAGAAGTTAAGGTGCATTTTTGTAATTAAAAAAAAACTAAGTAAACTGAATTTAACAAACAATATATTTCTAATATTTATAGGTACATTTATATGTAATACATATGATATATCCATCGATATTTTTACATTCAACGTACCATACATTTTGTTTACAAAATAGGCCCTTTCAGATTGTCTTTTAAATATTAACCTAACATTTCTGTACAATGTAGTTTTATAAATTGCCTATTTGTTTGCGAGACATTAAAACGCACCTACTTTAAGAAATTATATAATAATAATAATAAGATAAAGTAATAGATATATGCTGTTATATAATAACAAAATCCGCTATTTAATATTTTCCTAGAAAATTAACACAAACAATAATAATCATAATTATCTACACTGCTCTACAATTTTGAGCACATTTAATATATGAAAGGAAGACTTTGATATAAAAAAATAAATAAAAACAATAATTACAACTTTTGTTTTCTTAAATAGTCCTTAACATTTAACAACTATTTTATAATACAAAAGCTTTACAATAATTGTTCATTTCTGATTTTACTATAAAATTCATCTAGTATAGCCAGGTTTTTTTTTAATTAGTAAATTTTGCATTATATTAACAAATGTAGAATTGTAGTACAAATTAAATCACATTCCCATTTATCACGCACCAGAGTTGTTGCTAAAAACTTTATATAAACAGCAGTAACTCTTTGAACTAAGATAGCCTTAATTTAGACATTTCTATTTTTTGTTTTTATCACAGAAAGATAAAAAAGTGATAAAAATCACGTCTTTATAGTAGATGCTCAATGATATCCCTACCTTTTTTTTTGAGTTTTTTTAAATATTTTTTTTATTTTCTGCCTTTTCATTGAGCTTAGCGCATACTTCTTCTTTTTGCCTATAGTTAAAGCGATGCTGTTGTTAGAAAATGGCTAATTACTTAGTCTTACATTATTGCTACCTGTAAACTTTTGTTTCTTGAAACATATAAGGTGTCCCGAAGATATTTACAGTTGTATAATTTTAGGCGAAGGCTCATCCTGGTAATAAAATTAAACTCAGTATTTGTAAATAATTAAGCAAGAATAAGTCATTATTTTCCGTGAAAATCCTTTCCCTAAATAATTATCTTCATAACTCCAATGAACTTGATATTTACTCTTATCTCATGAGTAAAATAAAAGTGAGGAAAGAGCACATCTTGGTTAGCTTTATGATGCTAATTAAAACTTTTTATTGGTGTTTATGTGAATATTTCAGATATCGTTAATTTTTACAGCAAACTCAATACTTCATTTTATTAAAACAAAGCAACCTAGCTGGAAGATTTTGACTGGGTCCTATAGAAGACCTATTTTTTAATAAAATCAATTTAATTATAACGATACAGAACTCCAAAACTAGAGAACCTTTTTAATTTATTCGTAAAAGGTGTTTCAATGATTTTGGTGTAGATATATAAGTGAAGACAAATACTTAAAAAATGGCAAAAGCAACCAATAATTAATTCATTTGTAATCAAATACACTTTCTAGATTTAGCAAAAGGTAGCAACCGGGGAAAATTCAATAATTTATCTGAAAATATCACTCGACTGTGTAACCACTTCCAAGTTTGATTTAGAATTCAAAATCGTATTTACTCCCCTAGAAAATTCCTTCTGAACTAGAATCAAAAGAACGAGAAAAAGCGACCGACACTTAGACCTCTGAAACCCGATCATCTCCAATGTTACTGAAATTCAGTAAAAATGTTCTTTGGTCAAAAAGTCTTTTAAGCAGCTCTGTAATTTTTTTATTTAGTTATAGATAGGATGTTAAGGTCAAAACTAAAAAAGAAAAGAAATTATATAGGAGCTGAACAGGAGATTTTAATTTTTAATATCAAGTCTGCTGTAAAGGCTTATCTGGAATTTAGAAATGTTGACTTTGGACCTCTTACCGTCCTCTTTATAGCGATCCAGACAGGAATATATTTATCTCTTACTATTCTCAAGATATTAATGTTTAAAAACCATTGTTAACTGTTTTCGAGAAATTGGAGAAGATCGGATTCAACTGTATATCAATCGGCTTTTCGTGGAATGACCTTTTATGATTCCCTTGGGGTATCTTTTCTATGATCTTTCCTAACGTGGACAACTCTAATATTTATTTATGGTTTTTGAAACGTGTATAGTCATTGATCATAAGAGAGAGATTTTTTGTCTTGGAGACAAAGCACGAGGTATGTGAAAAATAATAATTAGAGGACTTACGAAAACCTTTTGTGTTTTGCAGATTTCAAAACTTCAAATACCATACTGATTTTGAAATCGACTTGGAAATTAAAAAAAATCAAGATGGTAATAAATTTTGCTGCAAATTATCTTTTATTTATTTTTTGGAAAAGTTGATAGATAACTCGAATAAGTGTGATGAAGGTAAGTACTTAATATTCATTTTGACAGTCTTCATGTATTCCAAATGATTTTCCAATTACAACTAAGTAAGTGTGAAAACTATATAGCAAATGATTTTCTGTTGGAGTACATACCTTTTCCATAAAATTACTCATTTCCACACTACCTTACGATAAAGTAAGCGGCATATTGTGCCTGATCTACTGCGTGACTAATGAATTTCTTTTTTTTTTGTTGTCCGAAAATTCGGATGTGTTTCTCGTTTATTTCATCAAGAGATTTTAGTTCCCTATTATCTTCGACACTCAACGAGATGCTTTTCTTGTCGCTGTCATAGGTTTTTTGCGAACTTCGGCATTTTGATACGTTTTTTAATGCAAAGGCTCTTAAAGTTGTTACTGGAGAAAGTGTCTCTCCAATTAGTGCGCATCTTTAAAACGCCATTTTAAACTGTACTGTTGCTTCTATTAGTGAAAGTGTGGCAAGACTGACTTCACTATTTGCAACGAAATTTGCAAAACGGCGATATCTGTGCGTATTTCAGGATTTTTCCATCGACAAAGCATACCATGTAACAATGTTTTTCTGTTCTCTTCAGTTTGCTCCAATATTGGTGTGGCGTTGCTAAAAATTGCACCGACTGCAAGAAATTAATTAAAATCGCTTCGTAGATTTAGGCACCAAGCTTACCAGATGTAAGATTGCGTGGAATCGAAAAACTTTACAAAAAGGATGAGCAACAGAAAAAGTTTAGTTGTCAACAAAAAGTCGTTCGAAATACATGAAAAGCGTGAAAATGGATGCTAAGGAAGGTGGAGCAAAATATATACCTTCAACACACAAAATGAATTTGACATAATTTGCAGAAAATTTGCCTCCCTTTTACTTTTGTACAGAAAGTTCTTGGTTTACTGTCATTTTGAGTTCTTTTCAAATTCCCACATCAATATGCAAACTGCAAAATCAATATGCTATTTGGGGCCTTGAAACTTGCTAATCAGAAATGATTTTGTACATCTTCTAAATTAGTCCTTTACGATTTTAGCTGGGAGAGTCCAGTATCTAACTCAGATGATGACTTTTGAATTTATGAAAGATTACATCTTTTTTAATTCAGTCCAAAAGACATATTCGTTTCTGAGACTAGATGTCTAAAATCTCATCCAGCATTGACTTGGGAATTCCAATATCAAATGAGGCCATCAAAAGCTAACCATTTTCTTATAATTTTAGCTAGACCTAGACTTAAAATCCCTAAAACTAAAGAAAGATGAAGAGTGAATAGCAAAATTAAAAATTTGTTTTGAAGAACCTAGAGTAATTGGGCAATTCTAGATTAATTTTAATTGTCTAAATGCTACATAAGAATTGTTTCATTTTTATTTCAGTAATTGAGTTAATAGAATCTGTAAGTCACATACTGAAACTTCTCTCTTTTAGTGTAAATACATAAGCCAATAGGCAAGATTAATATCTAAGTACAAAAACAAAAATATTTGCAGAACGTATTGGAAAAGACGAGATAACTTAACATTATGGTTGCTTAGCAAAATATTTTTCGAATGAGAAATTGGCCAATAAGATTTAGCCAGATTTTAAATTAAATAATAAACTAATTGGCCACGACATGTTTCTATGGCACCACCCTGGTCAGAAATGTCTTCTTGATAGGGATGAAATAATTTTTGCTATCTGCCAGAACTGCTTACTTTAGACTTGAGGGCCTGTTTAAAAAAGTTTTAAAACAAATGTGTCATTCAGGTTAGTCAACAACAATTAAGCAATTGTGTAGTAATGTGATTACCACGACTGATCAAGAAGATGTATACTATATTGTACAAAGATGGTTCTACTTAGGTATTTATCAGAAATTACTTCTTTTTCAGACATGTTGTCTAAGCGTCTCCATACACTTATAGTCTACTTCTTGGTGACCCTTGCTTTACAAACCCTCTTGCGGTTATTTAAATTTATTGAAAGCAGAGTTTGTCAAAATTTTTATTATTATTATTATATGCGATATTTAGACAGGCTCTTTCTTTCCATTGGGAAGCTGCAAAATATAAAACAGAATTGAAAGAAGTTTCAGTTTCAGGGATGATATCTAATCAGGACTGCATAGGTTTGATGCTGTGGCTAGACCGTACACTGACTGAACCCCTACTACCAGTTTCCTAATGGTCAAAATGGAAATATGACATAACACACAGAAAACAAATTTATAACAGCACTGTTAAGGGTTATGAGACAGTTTGGGCTTGTACCCTAGTCATTACAATGTTTCTGACGGCTCAGACCTTTAGGTTATGCTTATGCTTATGCCTAAACACAATGATTACCTTTGGTATAAGCAAAGTACTCAGAAAACTTTTAGGAAACAAAATTCTAATAAAAATGAAAATTCTGATTTTGTATTAATTATCTATTGTGCAGCTAAGAATATTCTGAAGAAGGCCTTAAAAAAATGTTGCACGCTTTACTATCAAAACATATAATAATAATTTTATATTGCAGGATACCTCTTTTAAATGTTTGTTCTTGCTGAAGACCATCGATGGAAGTTTAAAAACTTACTTTACTTAATTTAGTTAGAGTAACCTAATGAGCCTTTTTCCATTTGTGGTAAATTCTCTTGGGACACTTAGAATACATAAATTGTTATTACGTTTGTGGATTTCAATTAAAAACAATTTTAAAGATTTTTCTGAAAATTTAACTTTGTAAGCAAATAAAGCTTTTAGGTCTTCCCTTGCTATATAGCCGTTAACCTTACTTTTTTTTTAATGTAAATTAGGATCAATTTTAACATTTCTTTTTAAACATCTTGTATGTACATGTAGCTCATCTACAAAGGCGTTTAATTGAAAAAAGTAGTAGTACTAATAATAACAATAATTTTGGGTTATGTTGTTTTGGATCGTTGTGTGGTTTTATTGTTGGTCTGTAGCTATTGCACAACATACTGTTACGTTTAATCGATCCATGTTTGTAATCCTGTGTTAGTAATAAAAGTTTATTGTAACGTTGAAACGACACACGAGGTAATAAAAATATAACAAAAAATTGCTTTATGCCTTTTGATTCGATTTTAGTCTTCACTTCTCCAGGTTTCTAGGTTGAATGAAACTCCCAAAAGGACCGTTAAACGTAGCAGATGTTCTTACACATGTATATTTAATGCTATTTGTTTAAGATTATGTGACATTTTCGCATAAAAAAATTATTTATCTTTTTGTTGGTATGTATGTGTTAACATATTTGGTGCACAAACAAAGGTTTCACATTTTCCGTGAATTAAAAAGTTTTAGACAGCTTCGCGTTTAAAATGAGAAAAGTAGGCGTAGCTTTGAATTGAAAGGTCCTTTTTTTAGGAAAACTCGGGACAAATATTTAAATAAATTTAAATTTTGAAAATTCGAATTTTGTAATATTTATTACATTAACTAAGCTACATAAACTAATTTAATTTAAAAAAGGGTTTGAAACTTTTTAATTAGTATTAAAACCCAGGAAAAAAGTTTGTTTTGTGCTTTTGTTCTATTCGAATTGGATTCAGCATTACGTTTGTAACACCCAATAATTATAATAATTCGAGAATATTTTTCAACAAACTTTGATAAATTTTTTCGTTTGGAAATATTAAACTTTGTTATTTGTATAATTATTTTAGAATAATTTAGTTTTGGGTCTCCAAGTAGAGATTTATCTGTGGTTTTACCGCAGATGGTTTGGAAGTCACTACGAATCAAGTTGATGTTTTCCTCCCCTGTTCTACTTTTACTTTGTATCCATATAAGCTTAATTATTGCACCGTATTGAGAAAAGAAAATTCTTACTTATAGTAAGAAGCATTTTCTCTATACAAGTGTATAAATACTGAACCTAACTGGTCTAATTCCAGAACTGCAATAAACTATTAGGTCTTTTAACCGTAGGCCAACATTTTTCAGAGACCTTTTACCTATATAACTTGCTTCTAGCCAGTCTCTTCAAGTCTTAAAATGTTTCTCACCAATGCAACTATGATTTAAATATCAAGTACCAATAATAAACTTTCCATACACTTGATCGCCTCGTCTATTACATTTCAATGCCAGCTGCAAAGGATAAAATCGAGTTTGTTTTCCAAGTTGAAAAAATTTTCCTTTGGGCCAACCAAACTAATTACTCTGTTTTATCATAATATAGCTGGGTAATAACCAGCTCTTTGTCATCTCGAAACAGGCTTTGTCTGGAGAGTACACACAACGAGCCGTCGTTTTCTGGGGTTTACTACTCTCTCCTCTCCATCTTTATATTTTATTATCAAGACGTTTCCTGTTCCCAAAATCTAGACTTCCACCTTTTCCAATTCGCGGATGAAACCGTCTTGCATCTCCCTGGAAGGATCTAGTATCCTAACAATCAAACTAGATCAACTCAAGTTTGTCTCTGGAAGCAGGCAATCAAACCAAATAATCGAAAGATCCACGTTATTTTGTTTCGTCATATCATTCAAGTGAGCAAAGTGCGCCTGGAGTTATGGAACTTACGTCTAGAACTTTTTTTCATCTACCACCTACATTGGTAACATTTCACCTGCACTTCCTAGATGCCGTTCAGCAGCGCACAGCTTATTTTTCAAGCTCAGCAACGTTCCAGGTTGTCATCCCAAGAGGCTGCTTCACACTTACAAAACCTTCAATAAACTTGTCATTTGCTCTTGACTTTTTATCGCTTGACTTTGAAAGACCACCTGTAGAAGGAACTGTGCATCTTGTCGGGAATTAACCTTGTGAATGCGAGCCTAGAATTCATAACAATGGACAAGTATTCAAACACTTGAACTCAGTCTTCAGAAGAATACCAAGAAAGACAACTAAGACTTTTCCAAGTGATTTTTCTTAGTTAAGTCGACAACACTTTTTAAATTTCAAGAACCAACTTGGCATTTTTATCAACACAGGTCTTCTTTCAAACATACCAAACAGTGTAATTAGTGGTCCTTGCGCTGAGAGAGGTCCAGGAATTAATCCCCACATCGTCTGTCTTCACTAAGGTTTTTCCGTGGCCTTTCTTGGTGCTGGAGTTTTGACTTTAACACCTCTAGGTTGCCATCGTGTACTCGCAACCATAATTTCTGATAGAAAAGGTGTTTATTCCTAAAATGGCCAATGGATTTTGAACACAATATTAACAAGTAGTAGTAGCTCAGTATAGAAAGAGTTCTTCGGTTATCATGACTTTTCGAGTTGGGTTTAATCCTCAGAAAACTAATAGTCCTGATAGTTGCTGCACATTAGACTTAATACTTCTGGTATCTCATATTTTATTGAGAAATGTCTTCATTAGAAACTGTGAGCTTTTAAAATGTTTTCCTGTACTATTATGAGTATTCCATATATCATTTTTCAGTAACTTAATTGTTGTTTGATTGCTATTACTCATTATGTAGTAGGAGTACAGGAAAGTACATCAACGTTCTTGTTCTAATAAACCTTCGTCAGTTACACTTTTTTGTGGTTTTTGAATTTAAAACTACAAGAATTCAATGTAAATCTTGATTCAGGATGGCTCAAGATCGTTTGGTTTTTGTATAAATATTTACCTGCAACGTTAAAAGCTAAACTAATCGATACAGGTGGGTGAATAGCTCCTATCAATTCCAAGTCGGTTCTTAACAAGCAAAATTATACATGAAAAGACGATTTAATTAGCTACAAAATGCACTTCAATTGAACCTTGATCACAGACGACTATGTAGACAATCATGCAAAATTACAAAAAAATTGGTCTAGAATCAGCATAGTTGTTCTATTCGTTTTGCATTGAATTATTCTAACTAAATGTAGCGTTTAATGTACATAGATTGCTATGTTAAACATTTCCATATGTGAGAAATGTGCATTTGCTCAAAGAACTTATTGTTTATCTTTATTACATTTATCACATTTATTGCCTATAACAAAATTTTGATTTCTTTAGAACAATTTTTATTTCAACTTCTTCTTTAGATGCCGAGTAGTATGTGTCCAAAGATTTCTTCTCTGATTGGTAGAACCTGTTAGTGGATGGCTTGTCACTTGGTTGTGTGTTGATATCAATAAAAATTATCCGATTGTGTACTCAATATTAAAGTTCTATACAAGAAGAATTCATTATGCACACTTAAAGAATCAATAAAACAATTGAGAACCAATTTATGCTGCAACATCATTTTGCGCGGGTGGTTGCTGATTGCGAGTAAAATCTAAAAACGTCTTCCAACTGTTTTTTTTTCTTTTATTTTGCTACTTTTCGTCTTGTAGGTATAACTATCACAAATTATTCCTTAAGAGAAAAACTCCAGAGAAATTATCTCTATTCAACTTAATTTAATTATTAAAGAAATTTTGTTGTAGATATCATTCTTCTTTGTCAATGTAGCAAAACCGCAAAAACCTGAATAGAAGATGGTCGTAAGTGAGTATTTTGTTTTTGTTAAAATAATTGTTCAATATCAATGCGGACTATGATCAGCAGGCAAGGATTCCTTAGTTTTTTCAGTACCAAAACCATCAATAGACACGTTCAGACAGACTAACTATAGGTATAAAGACTGTCATATAGCCAAACTAAGATTGTTCTCATCAAGATGTTCGTCTCTTAGGGTCTACTCTAAAATTCAACGTGTTAATTGTGTACACTCTTGAAAGTCTATAGATCATAGTTTTGGGTAAAAAAACTTTCTGGAGCTGTCCTACTGTGATTGTTTTGTACTTAAGAGGGAATTGTACGATATATTCTTTTGCTAATTTTCTTGTGGCATTGACTTGTTCAATTTTGCGGTTTTACGTTTTCTAGCTTTAAATAAAGTACGTGCTCATTGCAATAAGACTGTAGTTCTTAAACTTTTTCTATAAATTCTTCGATACGCTTGGATTGTATTAGTGTCAGATGTGCGGTTGAGTGGAGACGTTGCGTTGCTAAGGTTACTAAGGTTGCTAGAGTTACCTACCACCTTAACTTAAGTTGAGCTTCTCTGGGAGGAACTCGTCAAACTACTCCCGTTTTACAGGAACGTCGAAGGACAGACATCACAAAAGTCACCAAACTTCCAAACTTCACTCGCATTTGCCAACGTGCATTGTCTATTCGTCCAATACTGCACTCTGTGAACTTTATAACCACCAACTCTCAAACAGATACCAACACTATAATAATCATATCCAACTACGACCATTCACCCTCCTTTCCATCACCAAATTATCGTTCCACTGTCTGAGAAGGAAATTAACTTCCACAACAGCCCGCCTGCTTGCAATAACTAAATTAACTTTGATTGCATTCAGCTTCTGTGTCTTTTACGGTCTTAGAATTAAGCTTTGTTTTGTTGAGATTTGCGTACAACTTCTTGTAGATCGATTACTCGATGGGTGTCACTAGTTCTAATTAACTAAGATAGACTGTTTCAAATAAGCTTTTCTTTTCTTTAGGAGTAACTTTTTTTCTGTAATTTCTTTAATGTCTAATTTATTTAAGCTTTAGCTCCGTATAACATCATCAGTCTCTTGATACTGAGGGAAGGTGATAGCTGCATATTTTGTACATCTGAGATATTTATTGCTATTCCAATTTAACTTAAACTTATTATTTCAAAAAACACTGAGACCGTTACAAGATGCCAAACAAGGAATAAAGTAAGAAATGCTATTTAAAGAAAGGTTTAAAAAATGAGATGAGCTGAATGACACTGTATATTTGTCTGTTTGGGCAGCATTTATTAAAAATGTATTTTAATAGTAATAAATAATAATTTCAACATCATCAAATTTATGCAAACCAATGCCTTGATAAAATATCTAATCACTAAACATTAATTTTACTGAAATAAGCACTACATTCAAATGTAATTAAAAACTTTTTCCAGATTTCAATAAAGCAAATTGCTATCAATATGCTCGAAATGAAAACATTTCGCAAATTGAAATCATTTGTGCGTGCATAAAACGTTATTTGAAAATGTACACCTATTTATTTTTATCATTTTCAATGGAAATTAAAAAAAAAGTATTCGATGTTATTAATTTTCCAAATGTGAAAACGCAGAATTAATTCCAAACTCCAGTAATAAAATATCAAATAATCATTTTTCATTTTATTGACAATAGCATTAATATAAACTTTTTTTAAACTTTTTCCCTGAAGTTTTAACTTCCAAATATCCATATTTCAAAAAAAACTGTTTCAACCTAAATTCCTTAAATTTCCAGAAAACTTTAGTTAAGAAAATCACATTATAATTTATTCCCTCTTCTTTTTTTCCTGAGTATAATAAAATGGCCTTGAAGTTTATAATAGGAACTTTTTCTCGACTTGCAAAAATCGCAAAAAATTTTTTGTGAAACCTTTACTTGTGCAATTTCTTTAAAAACAAACGACCCTTTGAGTTTTGTGTGGTTAATCTATAAGTACTAAATGAACTAAATTAGTAAATAATAAATTACAATAATATTGCTTATAGAATTTGATTAACATTCAGTCATTAGCGCTATTATAATCCTTCTAAAGCTGTTCATCCCTATAAGGGAGATTATCCTCGGGCTAGAGGTATCTAGGTGGATTCTTCCAGCAGCTGAAGCAGCAAGGTAGAGCACAGAGTAAGGTATCCTTGAAGGCCTCTCTAAAGTCCCGATTAAAGTAGGCGTATATCAGTGGGTTTAGGGCGGAATTGAAATAGCCTATCCAGAAGAGCATTGCTACGACGATATCTGGAGTCGGGCAGTAAATCTCTCCACACAATGTCGATATAACGTACCTAATAAAAGAATAATGTTAATAACAATGTATCGATTCACAATATAAGTAGAAAAATACAATAACTGTCGTGTCTAGTACGGAATCGTTTAAATAATGTATAAATTTTGTTGAGCCCTTTAAAAGTAACACTATAACGTCAACCAGAGAACATGCATTAAAAGCCCTTTATTGTAAAAGGGAGATGTAGTAGACATTTTTATAGGTCCATGCTACTACATCGTAAACTATCAAGATCGATTCGTTTATTTCCTGTTTTCTCAAAACTTTATGACCTATATATTCAAGAAATCCAGATACCGGAAATAATTAAATTTTTCTCGCATGAAACTTCTTTTATATCACGCTTAATTTAGAGACAATTCTACATATAAAAAAAACCAAAAAACTTTTCTGTTTTTAATTAAAAACCTGCATACTTATTACTTTTTATTTATTTATTTAGTGTAATATAAAGAACATATTAGGGCTGTTTACAATATTGTGCCTGTTTGTTTACTCACGCTTGAGTTTTTGTAGCAAAACACTCATTCAGATGAAAATTCCCATTCACTTCAGAAGGGAAATTTTAAAATTAAACCGGGGGAGATAAAATCTTTAAGACAAGGATTAAAGTACGTTCACATGCTGTAGCTGTTTGTTGGAAAACAAAGGTATTTAAAATACTTTTTGAGCAAGTACATGTGTTAGATTCTATTATTTCTTATAAGTAAATCCTATCAATTTTTTATTTTCTCTTTATAAATGAAAGTTGTGCTGTGTATCGACCATATACTTCAATAAATAAGTGTAATTCGTTTTCTGAATGCCTTTAATAGGAGAAATTTAAAAATTTCAAATATTTTCTAATAAGATTCTTATTTTCCTTTTGACATAAGACGAAAATCTCTCTTGGAAATAGAGGTAATATATTTTGTTTTTGAATCTTCCCTTTTGTTCTCAAGAAGAGAGGCGAACTCTTTGTTTGGACTGCTTTTATGATTTTGTAGCGATCGATCACTTACATCTTTTTAAATTTATTAGTTAGTTATTGATCTTGCTCTATATTTTTGTCGTTTCAAATAGAACATTAGACATTTTTGAAAATCTCTCTATAATTATTTGATTTGCTCTGCCGTGTAAGATTTAATTGTATTTAAATTTATTATTTGTTAGGAAAATTCGCAAATTAAACTTTCCGCATCAAGTTATTTATTGTTATAAATAACGATATATTGCTCTCTCATTTAAAATCTTTTCGCCCTTGTATATATATTATTTCCTTCTAGGATTAAGTTTAACGTCTTTCTTTAAAATCAAAATCTTTAATTCAATGCTCTGACATTAAAATCTATTTCGTGAGAACGTTGGAATTCGTTATTACCCTTTTGTGAATTGTTTTCTTAAATGTTAAATTAGAGGCAAATTTTACCTCTAAATACTTATTTTTCTCGTTGCATTTATGCTGCTTATTTTGTAGAAATTCGAACCTTTATCACCCCTAAAGCTATAAATTCTGTCAGCTTGAAAGCATAAGTAAGATTTATAGTTCCTGCAAACATCAGACTCAAGATGCAAATTTTTGTTATGTTGATGTTATTGTTGATTGGATTGCCAAAACATACGATTCTCTCAATAACCAATTATCTGCAAATTGAACCCTCTTAAGCTATGAGAATTAGCATTTTTCGCTTGCGTACTCAAGAGAGTCTCCTCTCAGCTACCGTCAGGAAAACACGCTCCCGCTGTGTTAACTCTAGGGGATACTTTGGAACTTAAGATTTTTCGCGTGCTACCGTCGATACTTCTAATTAGGTGCAAAACCTGAGTAAAAAGTGCGCGATTGAACTCTGTCTTCGATCTACTAATCAATGACGAAGCATTATTGGCAAACCCCAAATGCCAATCTATCGTCGCAATTATTTGCGAACTTTATCTTCTCACCACCGATTACCTCGAACTGCTATTAGCGAAAAACCTGTTGAACCGCTCACAGTGGTGACGGGCCTGTTAAATTTAGTCGCGCATAGTAAATTAGATTACATGTCAAATTATAACGTAACTGCCTTGTTCTGAATTTCGATAACCTTTATTTGTCTATTGTTTTATAAACAAGTTTTGTATGTAATTAGCATTTATCTTTGTTGTTTGCTTATGCTAAAGATTATTAACGTAACGCTTTGTTATTCTATACCTTCACTTGAATTGTTTTGTTTAACAATAACTTCAACTAGAGTATTTGTCTCAGCATTTTATTTTCTATTTTTAACGATCGAGAACCTGCAAGTGGTAATTCTAAAACTAAATTATTGTCCCGTTTATTCTTGTTATTATTTATGCTTCTCTCATAATAGATCAACGAACCTTATCTCAAATATTTACGGATATTTCATCTTACGTATGCCTTTGGTTTCCTTGTTCGAGTACTGAATGTATCGTGCTAGATTGTTACCAGTAAATATAGATGAGTTTCTCTCAGTCTTGTTTATTGTGAATTTATTTGTTTGTGTGTTTGTTTATATGTTTTAACTGTCTATTCAGGATTGTGTTATGTTCCAATTGTATAACCGAATTGTTGTAACTTTTTCTTTTGTATTTATTTGTTTAACAGTATACGAATATATGTATTAACTTACCTTGATCTTTTATTGTTTTATGAGCATACTGGTTTCATTACGGGGAACAGCTGTTCAGGAACCAGTAGCATCGACTCTCTCACACGAGTATCTTATCTCTAATTTACTTTATGATAACAAGTATCTTATTAGAGTGCAGTATCGTCTCTATTTTATTTCTCTGTGTAAAGTTCAAACCCGTGATTCGACCTTAACATCTTGCCGATTTACCCATATTTGGAGATCAGCTGTAGGATCTTCTATTTAATTAGGTCATCGTCATACAACTACAGCTCGCGCCCTATTAATTTCAAAAACCCTAAGATTATCGCATCCCTACTACCGCATATTGCTTGCTCTAAGTTTTATTAGCCCACGACCCGTCTTCGGCTGTAGAAAAGTTAGCATTTCAAATGGCATATCTAATATGTATATGACTACACTACCGATGGGTTTCTATTTCCAGTTTTACCCGTAACATTTTCTATAATTGAATATTAATAAATTAATTCTCTTACAAACTTGCGAGGAATACCTATCATTTACTGACGTGGGCTACTAATAATGTTACGTTAAATCTCAAAGATTGTAAACAAACCATTAGAAATTCTGAACCTAAAGTAAAAAAAAATGTGCAGATTACTAAAAAAAAAAATGAAAAAAATATCATCTGAGATTTCATTTTCTTTCTACGTAATACTGTGCAGAAATAAATAGAAAAACGTGATGAGAAGAAACCCGATAATCATTCTCGTACGTTTCTTAGTTACGTTAACACAACTTGCATTATAGTTCAGTAAACTTTAAGAAAAACTGTGAAAATCGATGTTTCCAAGAAACGGTAAGTTTAGAATAGAAAAATTATTTGTATAATTCTCACTCATTACACATAATTCCAATAATCATTGGATGTATCAACTATGCAAAATTAGATAACAATACTTTAATCTCGAATTTAGATCGTAAACAAACCATAGCAACTAGAAACATTTCTGGATTATTCATCCCCACCACCTGACGTTAGATGGTATGCTTCCATTTTTTAATTTAAATGTCATATGTGCGATATTCAGGTGAATTGTTTGTATGCTTGTTACATGTTTAACTTTGTTTTATAAACATTCGCAGCAAATAATAAATTCTTAAAAAGCTCAATTTTCTCAATTTACAGTATTATGAGTGAGAGGTTCACCTTTCTCTTATATCACTCTACGTAATAAAATAAATCTGAATAGTTTTCATTGACCTTAGTTACTATTTCAGTTTCAACACTTCTTCCTGAAAGGTCTTTGATTGATAGGTGCGTCAATACTTAAAGTTACATTTATTATTCATGCGTCCATCGCAGTAATTATTACCTGTGATAAATGTCAGATCAATAAATAAAGCAACAATTTACGTGTTTATTATTCATCATTGGAAACTTCCTCTGATATTTATTTAAGAGGAAACAAAAATATTGCAGGTGCGGTAATTTTTTATAGCCGCGTAACAGTTAATAATAAATGCCCTGTGGGGTAAATTTGTTATTAGATCTGTTATGTAATATAAATATGTTAGTATTAACCTAAAAATGCTCCCCTTATTAATTTTATATACAAGAGAGCGTTAACCCTAATTAACTCTACCCCACAAGCAATTTATACTGCTTAGTAAGTAAACCCTTTGATACGCTTCTGTTTAGGTAAAGTAGGAAGATTTATTTTATATACGATAGATAACTTTTATTCCCTTCAGCTTTAGTTAGCTTTGTATTTTATGATTGTTTCATACATTACTCGTACATGCATACATAAATGCTAATCTTAATATCCGTGTGCATTCTTAAATGGTTTCGATTTTTTTTTCACTATACCGACATGTTTTTTAGAGTTGTAGGCAAATAACGTTAATCAATAATCATACTCGTTTAGTGATTTTTCAATCTTTTGTATGAAAAATAATGAAGATAGGGTCATACCATAAAATTGAAAACCTCACAAGACCTATGAAAAACGATTGGTAATATCTGATATTATTTGATAATTTCAAGATCGTAACCGTTATTTCTAAATCGACCAAGACTCTATCTGGAGCAAAAGTGCTCAAAATATTGAAACTCTGTTTAAATCAATGTTATTGACTTATTGCACTTGTTGCATATACATTTACTGACTTTGATCTAATGAGAAGCAGCGTATAAATCAATGGCGATCATAGAGTTGGTAGATTTTGTGGCATACAATCAATCAGCAGATACAAATTGATGACAGTAAGTTCCTCTAATTTTTAGAAAGTGACGCATTAACGTAGGCATCGTATTATTATCGAAATTAAACTACCGAAAACATTCAAGAATCCCAAATTTCCAATTTGGGTTGCGGCCCAAACATGCCATCATCTATCAACCAAGGACTCAATGAAACATAGAATAAGAATTCTAAGTCAAACTATTTACAGTTGCAACTTTCTTGCAGACTAGCCAAGCGCTTAATAAAGTATGGTTGAATAGATTAATATATAAGTTACATCATGTTAGAGTCTCTAAATACCTCATTAAAATAATAATTTCAAGGCTATGGTGAGCAAAACTAAATAAAATATTGATCAACTGAAAAACCTTTAAGAACTAAAGTCTTTCAAGAATCATTCAATATTTATCTGCTCGATATGCCAAAACTTAGCAACTCATCTTTCATAATGTTTGCAATTACTATTGTACAAAACGACAATATAACACATGATCCAATAAAGTCGTTGGAATACTTATCTAAGTTCTTTTCTCGCATTCTACCATCTTCAAGATTGAATTCATAGAAATTTAAGCCAGAAAGTGTGCCACCAATACAGTTTTATGCAAAGTATATGTGGAAGTAAGACCTCAACAAATGCTCTTTGCCGCTTCGATTTGCAGGTGAAAAACTCTCAAGGTCTGTATTTTTTTTCCATAACGATCTAGTCGCAATCCGAGTTCATATAAAGATTTGTAAGCTGAGACCTTTTGTAATAACTGCATTAAGTATTATTCTGCCGATTTAAAGCCTTTTTCTAGTTCATCCTAGAGAGGTACTACTCTAAAGTTTTCCAAATAACCACGCTGTTTTCTTGATACCAAATTTGCTAAAAATGTAATCTGTTCCAGATAATTAAATCATGAATATCTGGAAACAAAAAGTAAAAGCTTGAGCAATTTTTTAGTTTATAAAATATACACCAACATTTCTCGAGCACTAAGTTGGGAGAGTGAGAGATCCAACGAAACAAATTTAAAACCATAATAGTGTTAGCATTAGCAAGAGCGATTGTAGTAAATCCGCATTTAGTGAATTAGCATTCTATAGTCAGTTGTTTCTACTAACAAATACTTTGATTTGTGGGTGAGTTACTTGTTTTTTATTTTGTACGAATACACAATTGAATGATATTTTATTTTTACCTCCATTAAAGGCACTAAAAATGTGCCTAAATGTAGATGGTGTTTTTGTCAAAGACTATCACTGAGCTGACAGTTAGCTGCTGTAAGATCAGTTCGTTTTTTGATAATAGGTACTAACATATCTTTAGAGATATGGGTAATACCTGTGGCAATGCCTCTACTTTGCTCGTTGGACTACAGTTAGGTTTTTGTAGAAGGTTTTCTTTCCGTTCGCTATAGCTTTTTATATAGAATTCATAACATCCATGATAAAACTACAGGTTTTATGAAGTGTGAAAAAGCAAATTGATCAAACTATTTACAAAGGTATGAGGAGTTTTGTATCCGGCGCTAATACAGAAATACTGACACCAACTGAAAGATTTTCCTACAGATCTTTTTGTCGAAAACAGGTTATCCGACACCTTTTCATTATTGATATCATGCCATTGTGCATTTTTCTAGGTCTAATAAGAGTAGCTAATGTAGATAAGCTAAAATTGTAATCGTTACCTCTTAAATCAGGAACAATAAAGACTAGTATAAAGTGTATAGTATAAATACAAAAATAAGTAAGTTCAAACGTCTTAGCCAGGTTCATTAAATATTAATTAACATTATATAGTTCAAATCAGGGTATCCTGAGTAATGTTTTTCAGCCAATTTTTAAATTAATTATTTTTTTGTTTTGGATAATAAAATTACATAATCCCACGGTGTACCACGGAATTTGTTTCATTGTTTAACAGATAATATTATGTAGTTTCACAGAGTATTTTACTTTTCTGCGCTTTTTTGCGCTTAATATTGAAAATTAATATTATAAATCCCATCCTTAATTATTATATGCGAATATATGTACACTAAGAACACCCAAAATCAATTTTACTACTTCTTATTCATTTTGCTGTTTTTTGTTGTTTTAGAATCGCAGTTTATTTCTAGATGAGACTTTTTTGACGTGTGGGTAGTAACCAAAAAAGATAAGCGTCATAACAAACTCTTAAAACCTATATTAAATCATATTAGTGTTGATTGCGTTCTTGATGACTGCATTAAATGGTTCAAGGATTAAATAAAAAGTTTTTCCCGTAAAATAGGTGACAGATTGGAGGAAAGCCAACAAAAAAGCTCTGTTTTTGTAAGAGTATTAAGAGTGGTTGGATGGGGAGGCTTTGAAATTTGTATTGTTAAAAGTAACTGTAGCTAGAGGCAGGACGACCAAAAACGTTTTCTGAAAGCAGTGGTCGAAGTAAGAGAAGAAAGGTTCAACATCTACTCAGTGCTGTGAAAAGCTAACGACTGCAGATAGACTAAGTTTTCTTATAATTTTTTGAGGAGGAGAGCAGTTGACACTGGCCACACCCTTTATCCATCTTACTACGGTTTACAAAAGGTAAAAAAATATTGCTACCCTGAATTTACAAGCATTACTAAAACCAGAGTCAAACTATCACTACAGAAACTATTAGATTTGACCGCGCAAAGGTTCTGTGTTATTCAAAAACCCGTTTTATAATGGTTGACTAATTGAGGACATTTTTTCTACATCCTAGTAAGTAAATGGGGCCGTGACGGAAGTTCTGGCTACAGCAGGTACAAACAAAAGTTTGAAGAAGAAGCTGATAATGAATTCTTGTTTCTCTTTTTTTTTGTACTAATTACATTATTCCCAAAGGACCACAAAAAAATTATTGCTTGGAAAAACCTCTCCGCGACATCCACCTGATTATGTCAGCCAATTAAATTTATTTTTCAAAAAGAAAAAGACGACTAGGTGACGATGTAAACTGGATTAATTACCGAACAAATCTTTAAGCTGAAACCATTAATAATAACTGTGGAAAATCAAGAGATTAAAATTAAACACACTTTGCTGTTAACTATAGTGGACGGGAAAGTTTGCAATAGATTGACCGACACCACTTCAACTCAAAGGAGCTATATTTGGGGAGTCACGCCCAAAAGTATGAACTCCATTTAACAGCCCTCTTTTGAAAAGAAAAATCACTACGACTTCGGCTTATCTACGCGTATGTATAAGATCTTTTGAATGTTCCTCCATATTGGTTACAGACTAACAGTTAAAAAATGGCAACTTAGAGATGTTAATAATAAGCAGAGGTGCAAAATCGGAAAAAGAATTTCAAAGAAAATATAAAACTGAACAAGGTTTGAATATCGACATAACCAATGACGGTAAAACACAAGAAAATTTTTTAAAAATTCTGCCTCCAGTGTTACCATTACAGGAGTTGATGAAAACCTTATTAAAAGATTTGGAACAATATTAATGACTATCATCTGGCTTTGAAATAGATCCCGAACAATTGATAAACTATTCTGCAGATACAAAGTCACTTTACATAAACCTTTACTCCTGGTATTCACTGCCAGTAACAGTACGTAAAATTCTTGATCAAAGCAGTGAAATCATTAAAAGTCACATGATTCCTCTTGGTCAGCTTTCAGAGGAGGTGCAAAAGGCTCGACATAAGGATTGCCGCAGATTCCTAAAGCACCATACACAAAAAAGATCTAGAATTGCCACGAAAAAGGACTTAATGTCACTACTGCTGGTTACTTTATATTCTCTGATTTCAAGTCTCGAAGAGACTTCTAAGAACAGTGAGAACTAACAACAAAGGTTGTTTTTCTTCTAAGTAGTCCTCAAAATTTTCCTAACCAGCTAGAAGACAATTCTTGTTCGTCGGGAAGCGATGCACATTAAGCGTTTCATTGTTCCGATTTTAAATATAAAAGTTCTTGTTCTGTGTTCAAATTTCTTTATTAAGTACCTTTTTTTGCCGAGGCAAAGGTATTTAGGTTACATGGATACCTAATAACTGCCTTGTATTTTTATGGTAATTTATGAAGCAACTAATTTTGTCGACCTAGTTTGATCATTCAGTCCACTGTGCAATTTTTTGGAAACCAAACCATGATAACAAGCTAGCGATGACATCACGCGCACAAAACCAATTAATGTGAATTTTGTGCAAAGCGTTTTGTTTACTTATCCTACATACATCATGCATATGTTACAACTGGGTCTGTAAATTGGAAGAATATTAAATATGCCATAATGGGCTTACTGATTATCATGAACTAGCTGCGAATCACTTGGAATATTAAAAGGCGGATATGCATATAACATAAGTTTTTGCATCTTCGATCCGTTAGCAAGTCTGAAATTCATTCATCGTAATAGTATTTAGTTACTAAAGTTTGATCCTTGATGGCTGACCGAAAGTATTCTAATGTGAATCCTGTAAATTATAAATCGTGTGCCGAAATGTCTTTTTCATTGCCAGTTTTGATAACTTCTTAGAAAGCGCAGAATTTAATAATGCCTGTAGATTTGGCTTCAAAGTAAATAAATTATGAGAAAAACCCTGCAGACTTATTCAAAATTTTTATCTAGTTTAGTATACGCGATGGAAGATGCTACAAAAAAATCGGTCTTCTAGAAAAGCAATGTTTTGCAAGCTTTGGTTTCGTTTTGATACTAAACAGATAACTCCAATGAAAGTATTTGCAGTATTTTTTTCTTTTTCAGGTGTTGTATATACTCATGTACTAATTTTTTTTTGGAAAATTATACCTCGATGGCTTGCCGTTGCTTTCCATGGAGGAAGCGATTTTTAAGTACTAGATAAAATTTTTGACCAGGGAGCCTTTTCGATACCTTTAAGATAAATTTTGAAACATAACAACTTTTGTTTTATTTAAGAATTATTTAGAGAAATCCTATTTAAGATTTGGCTTTATATTCTATCCGTTCTGGGTTATTGACATACGAGATGTGGGAAAAAACATTACTGAAAAATTAAAGAAAATACTTGAGTTTTAATTAGTGGTAGATTTCATTTTGTTTACATCATTTGCTCACGACTTTGATGTAGCTGAAAGTAATTGAATAGAAATTGTGAGTATCCCAAAAATACAGTTGTATTTGCTGATTTCAAGGTTGTACCATATGTGTTGAATATCGGACTTTATAGTTAGATTTAAATTTCTTTTATTATAATTAAGAAAGTGTTAAAAGGTCACTCGCTAATTCCTCTTACCAACATGACGTCAGTGACTAACTTTAAATTATGTTTGATGCTAGTAGATGTCTCTGAATGTTGCAGTAACTACTAATGTCTAGTTAGTAAATATTTAGCAACACAAGGGAATCGACATTCTAGTCAAAATAGTTTCTACTACTGAAGCTCTTTCTAAAAAAGCCAACTTTCTGCATACCAATAACAATAATAACTGAACATAAAGATTTTGAAACATAAAGAAAGTATGGTTAAGGTGACTAAGGATTTAAGTAATTGCAATCGCATAAATTGGATGTCAAGGAAATATAAATCAGGAGAATACGGAAGCGCACACAACAAGTCAATTCTATCAGCATGATTGCTTTAGTAATCGGTTCATAATAATTTCAGCAAGCAATAGAATATTCAAATAAATTTTGAAACAGGCATAAAACTTGAATGTTTCTGCGTCAGTAGGTATTTTAATGAATTGATGTTGAAATTGAGAAAGAGAAGATTTTGTAAAAATACTGAAATCAGCAGTAGCATACAAACCTAACACGTCTTTATCATTAAAGCTAAATTCAAATAAAGATCACAGTTAATACAAATTAGGGGAAAACAAAGAAAAAGTGTGTTCCTGTACATTACGCATTTTCCAGTTCATTAGGTCACCCTACTGCGTGTGGGAAGTTCTAGACAGAAAAACAAACTATAACAACGGAAACGTTTTAAAAACTTTTTCCCTTTAAAGCAATACGTACCTTGTTGAAATAGCTATCATAAAGTATAACTACCGTTAACATAATTTATTACAATACTATACTACGCGTTTTGCGTGCCGTTATCTCAAAGATAAATTTGTTTATAAAATATCTAAGCTACTTAAAAATAGAACTACTATTAAAATAAAATTACTCGACTTTTACTATTATTATATTTTCGTGCTTTTAATCTAACGTAATTTATAAATCTGAAATGTTATATGAATGATGGATATTTCCTTCTTAATTTTCCTGTTTCTTTCCACGTTATCTGGAAATAAACCACTAGAGAATTTCTTTATGCTAAAATTAGATAACAATCCATAATATAATAATAAAGATCAGAGTCTAATTTGACGTTCTATAGAAGAAGCGGCATAAGCGAAAACGGAAAAGATTTTGTAATGGGAAAATAGCTGGTCTGGATAAGATTAAAATGCACAACAGTGGAATTTAAACTCGGAGGGTTGTAATTGACTACTTAAACCATAAACGTTGATTATTGTTAATACTTTAACAGTAATAAACTTCTTCGAGAAGTGTAATTTGAAATCGTAGATTAAGAGTGAATTTAGAGGAAAACAACGCGTTTCGAAATTTAGAAAATTAATCTTAAATGATTCTGAATTTGCTAGCAAAATTTCAATTTCCTTTGTTTTTTAATACACATATAGTAGGTAGAGAAATAAGAGGGTAACTTAAATGTTCTTAAAATAGATTTGCTTAAACGACAAAAGATCATTGATCAATCCCGTGAGTGAGTACCTCTTGACGTATATAGAACTTGGCACACAATCCGCTGTATAGCCATGTACACATAAGTGTTTACCGAACAAACTTCGTCAAGTTGTTCTTTGGGAAGCTATGAATTAATATGGAATGACATATGACTGATTTATAATGATTTATTACTACTTGGAAAGTGATACTCGTACGTTAACCTTACAAACGCATTATTCGAAAATCAATTACTCTCAAATAATCCAAATAAGAAGTAAACTAGGGTGAAATTTTAGTTTTTCTTTAGTAAACTAAGTATACAACATTTTTGCATTAAGTGAATTTAATAAAGTAGTTCAACAACTTAGACAAAAAGAATGAGGATTTTAGATAGACTAAAATTGGTGAAAAGCCATTAGAAATTCTACTTTAAAGTGTAAGTACGAATATTTTTTGTTTAAATGACTATTCGATAGTAGATTAATCATATTATCGACCGTTGTTAATAAATATGAGGTTAGATTTATTACAAATGTTTGCATGAGGTTCAAAGTTGTGTTACCATATGGTAACACTAGGATTTCTCAGGATATCAGCTAACAATTAGCATATGTTTTTAGAAGCCCTTGAAATGGTATATGCAGAAGACGAAGAGTCTGTGACGGACAATTTTATAACACCGCTCGATCCTCATGAACTAACGGATGATTATCCAAGCGTTAAAAAAGAGTAGTGTCAGATTATTTTAGTAGAAGGCAACTTCGTGCAGAAACTGAAATTAGGGGACCTGTTGGTGAGAGTATAAATGAGCTTCCAAACCAAAGTCACAAGAGACTAATCAACAAAACACCTTCGCGAAGAAAAGGAACTCACTTACAATCTTTTTATCGTAAAAAATATTCAATGGATCAAGGGTGAAAAGGGTAAACTAAAAGAATTGAAAAGGTGATTTTCTTCTCGAGATTAGAGTGGCTACAGAGATACATCTGCTGTGTACCTGTTTGAGCTATTCTTCAGCGATTTGGTTTGTTCATTGTTAGAGGAAGAAACAAGAAGATATGAATTAGCTGAAAATTGTCCTGGTCCCAAGATCACGGTAGAAGAACTAAAATGCTTCAGTGCCATCTTGGTGACTAGTGGATACAATTAACTTTCAGGAAAAAAATATTATTGGGCTTAGGAAGATAATATGCGAAACCATGCTGTTTATAATGCAATGAGACGTAATAAGATTTTTTTAAAATAATGCGATTTTTGCATTTTCAAGATAACAATAAGTTTGACCCCGTTAATAAATTGTAGAAGTTATGGCCACTTATTGATAAAATTCAACAAGCCTTTTGAAGAACATCTGAACTATGACGAATCCATAATAAAATACTATGGTCATCATGGCTGCAAACAATTCATTAGGGGGAAGCTCATACGTTTTGGATAGAAGGTCTAGAGTATGAATACAGAAGAAGGATATCTTATTTTATTTGAAATCTATCAAGGAAAACTTGTTGCTGAAGATCCAGAAAAAGAACGCAGCTTCGGAAAAACAGCCACCCCTTTTGCGGTAATGATTGAAAGTTTGCCCAAACCAAAATTGTCTTATAAATTTTATGTTAATAATTTAGTTTCTAGTAGTCCTCTGTACGATTTACTCAAACAGAATAGGTACGGAGTCACAGGAACATTTTTGGATAACAGAATTCCTAAAAGTTGTCCTTTGAAATTAAAGGGAAAAGTGAAAAAATCATCTAGAGGAACTTATGACATCAGATGGATTGATAATAGTGGAGTCATTGCTACTCAAGCCGTATCTGTTGGAACAGTTTCACAGGCGGCACAGATCAAATGGATCAAAATATTGGCAGATACCGAACTTCAATCAGGAGTAAAAAGTGGTGTTGGTGTATCTTCTCATGGTTTGTTGGTGCTACAATCAACAATCCATGGATTTTGCCACAAAAATCTAGCTGGAAACTGTTCGCCGACAACTAGTCAGTACTGATCTGCATAAATATGATGTTTCGCCCAAATCAGCAGGAAGGCCTTCTATATCTAAGGATAATATTTCCTATAACCGATCAGTGTTTATTTAAGTTTCCACCTTAATTTAATTTGGCTATACACATATTGTACAAACCAGAACCTATAAATACAGTAATATTTTTTAGGTTATAGTAGCTGACTTTTACAGCTGCCTCTAGTACTACTTTCTGTTGCGTAGGAAAATTCTTGAATCAGTTGTTTTTGACATACGCATATGAGGCACCTTATGCATGTCATTACTAGTGTGAATTTCAGCTCAAATACTAAAAATCCGAGTGTAAGGCTTAACTTTTCGAAATATTTACTTATTTAAGTGTGACGTCCTGCACTAAAGCAATTTTAAATACCAGCAATGTAATTTTATGTGAAATAAAAAAATATTTAGGTACGGTTAGGATTAGGCAGGTTAGGTAATATAATAGAGACAGAAATGACATGACCTGGCGAAATAATTCAGATAAACGCTAATACAATATTTACTGCAGGCGGAAATGGAGAAACGAATTGTCAGAAAACATACATAACTGAATTCCAAGAAGAAGAGACATAGAAAGAAAACTATCAATTTAATAAAAGTTTTAATTAAAATAAGAAAAATTACCACTACAAATGATAATAAAAATATGGTCATCTTCTGCACAAATAACCACAACGTTCAATACATCAGGAAAATACTAGAAATTGTTTTTAGAAAAAGAAACTATAGTTTTGACATACATGTAAAGAAAGATGAATTACTGATAAATGAACAACGTAAAATGACAAACAAATGGCACGAAATAATGGAAACACAATACAAGAAAAAATAATAGTTAAACCAAAGAATGAAAGAAGCACACACCCTGAGATACTAAAGGAAATGAAGAGGAGCATAGACATAGAAGAAATGCAGGTTAGAATAAACAAGATTAGAAAAACAAGACAGTTACGTTGAACTAAAATATACCCAAAAAAAGGAAGAAAACAAACAATCTCTACAATCGGCAGTAGAGAATAAATAAAAAAATGTTATAGTAAGTGTGGAAAATATAAAAAGAGAAAGATTTTATAATACTAGATATAGAAGATAATATAACGAAAGAGGATATCAAGTCTTATATATTTGAAGAACGAAGAAAAGAAAATAGGGTGACTTGTGACATCAAGGTCACCTTAAATAAGAAAGCAATGAAAGAAGATTAAGATATGCAAAAATATCACTACCATTAGAAAATAGAAATAAATTTTTATCTTTAGGTAAAATAAAAATTGGTTGGACAAAGTGTGGAATGGTAGAGAGATTGGCACCAGTCAAGTGTTAAAGATGCCAGACATAAGACATGCGAACAAGTGATAACATAACATAAGAGATGGTCCAAAAGGAAACGAATTTAGTATAAAAGATTTAAATACAATAATCTAAAATATAAGACGCTTGGCCTAAACGGACTAACTCCAGACTCGCAATAGAAGCAAATAAAGAAATGATTTTAAACATATTTAACAAATGCCTAGAAAACGGAGTATTTCCTGTAGAATGGAAATTAGCAAAAATAGCCCTCATCTCTAAAGATGCACAAAATAAGACATATAGACCAATTTGTCTCATTGACTGTCTAGGAAAGATCTTAGAGGCATTAATCTTGAACAGATTGAAGACAGAATTGGCAGAAAATGGAGATATCTCGAATAAAAAATTTGGTTTTAGAAAAGGAAAATCAACAATTCATCCCATGAATAAAATTATCGACAAAATAAAAACAATAAAAAGCAAAAGCAACTAAAAACAGAGAATTTTGTATTCTATTAACCATAGATATAAAAATGCCTTTAATACTGTCAGATGGGATGACATTATTAATGAAATAATAAAAAAAGGATTAAGCCCTTATATACATAACATTATAGCCAACTATTTAAATAACAGCAAATTGATATTATCAAATGGAGAGAAATATCAGATAACCTGTGGAGTTCCACAAGAATCCATACTGGGTACAATTGTATGGAATATATATTTTGACAGCATAGCAGAGACAAAATTACCAGATAAAAGTGAAATATTTTGTTACGCAGATGATATTGCATTAATCGTAACTGGATACTCTGCTGAAGAAATAAAAAATGGGGTGGAGATGTCATTACAAAAAATATTCACAGAGGTTAAAAGAAAGAAATTTGAAATTTCAGCAAATAAAACAGAAATGGTAACACTTTATGGAGGTAATAGATTAAAAAGTTTAGAACTGGAATTTCAGGGAAATATAATCGAAAATAAACAAAAAATTAAATACTTGGGAGTATACTTTGACCGGAATTCTAGGATGACACAACACGTCAGCTGTATTACAAAGAAAGCTGAAAAATCTGTGGAGTAGGTCACTCTATTATTCTATATGCTTCTTCAGAATGGGACAACTGTCTTAAATTTAAATAATATAAAACCAAAGAGAGATGTGCTGTGCAATAGCTTTAGCCTATGTAACAGTGTCAACACCTGCAGTTCAAGTTATATCAAATATTCTACCTATCGATCTAATGATAGAACAAAGAAGCAGAACAATTAAAGAAGGCAAAGAGAGAAAGAAAGAAATTATTAATGACGTTCTTAATAAATGGCAATCAAGATGGGAAACAGATGATGATAAGGCAATGTAGACTAGGAGATTGATAAGAAATATTAATTCTTGGAAACAAAGAAAACATGAAGAAATTGACTACTGGTTAATCCAATTTCTCACAGGACATGGGAGTTGATTGTTTTATTTATTCTTATTTTGTTCATTTAAAGAATTCTTGAGTTTAAGCTTTTAAACAATCATAAATTTATTGTATGAATTATTATTATTACAATTTAAGTTTATCTTTATATTTTCACTTTAAACTTGAATTCTTAACTTAAACTGTTTACTTAAACATCTTAACTTAAACTGAACTAAAAATTAAAACTAACGCTTCTTGCGACCCTTTTGCTTCCTCTCCCCATCTAAGCCGAAGCCAACCGCCTGTTGAAGAGGCAAGAGATGCCGCGAAAATTTAAATCGGCACGGAAACCTTAACAGGAGTTTTGGTTCATATCTATTAGGAATTAAGAAAAAAGATGATGATAGATGTGTATCATGTCATGTAAAAGATGATCCAGAACATGCTATTTTCATTGTAAGAGATGGGAACAATTTAGAGATGAGACAAATAAGAGATTAAGAGGAATTATTAACCCAGACAACATCATTGATATAATGACAGATAATAAAGAAAATTGGAAGATAATACATGAAATGATTAGAATGATTACACAGACAAAAAAAAAGAGAAGATTAATTAATATATAAAGAATTATAACACAATGGCCTAAGAACTAGAGGTGCATAACATCTAGTCCTTGGACAAAACCCCGCCGTGAAGAAATGCTCACCCGGACCATGGCGAAAGGTAACTACGTCATTTGTAGATAGGCGTTTTTAGCGGGCCGCCAACCCCGCACTACCTGGAAGCACGGGCTTCCAGGTGTCTGGCGTGCAGATTTTCCCTGACCACACAAAAAAAAGGTAATTAGGTTTGAAAACTCATATATATAACCGAATAGGACACTGTTGGATGTGTCGGATTAAATCACCTGCTTACGACCGTCCCAGGGAGGAAAAAAGGCACTGTGCAGGTGAAGGTTGTACCTCCGTGGTACACACAATGTGTAATGAATGCGATGTCGGGATGTGTATTAAGTATTTCATACCAAGATTTATTAAAAAATTTGAAAATGTAGTTTTTTATTTTTGCCAATAAAGTCTTAGCGTTACCATTTCGTAGCGCACGTCCTTTTCAAATAAGTTTCAGCCGCTCTTACTTTTTTATATTCTGTTTCTACATAAAAACCCACCTTAAGCTAACGACATGTTAATAAAATGAGGATCATGGAATGATAATTGTTCCCTATGCAGGGCTTTCTTATTGAATAAATAAGTAAAATAATTTAAATAATTTTTGGAATTTTATTTAGGATTCTCATGTCTTTTATGAAGAAGACTACAGATCTTGAAAAATTCTTCAATGGTTTTTAGAACTGGTAAACACTCAGGCACATCAGGATGCCAGAATATAATCTAATGTCTGAATAGTGCTGTTAGGTATTGTTACCTACAAAAAAATTTGCATTCTATCATCCGGTAGGGCATTTTGTAGAGTTAAAGTTAAATAATGTCGATAAACACATTAAGTCATCATTTCTCGTATCTCATGAAATGTAGGTCGGTTAATATTTGTTATTTGAGATATTCTGTCTGTGTTTTCTAAATACCTTTTCTTCAACTATTAACACTTAAATGACTACATCATTGCGAGATTGTTACAATTAAACAGTTTCGAAAACAGAATTTATTCACGTTTTATTTTTGTTATACAACATTACGTAAGTTTAATCTTTTCTCTTCAGAAACTAAAACTACAAACTACTACACGTAGTTCATTAATTGTTTTCTTGAAGCTGTTATAATCTTAAATGATACTGTAATTGTTTATAAGAAGGCAAAACCGAACTAAAAAACCTCTACTTCAGATTTAATTAATGTCGCGGTTTTAAGTTTCATCCATTTCAGAATAAGTTATCTATTAAGTTATTCCACAACTATTATTAACATGACGAAGTAAGTCTAGCCGACATCCGACTCCTTATCACATCAACATCGTTCGTCTCAGTCAAGGTTAGCTGAACTGTCTGGATAAATGATTTTCTTATTACCTTCATATGTTATGAAACCTCAGTTACGTGTACGCCTGCAATTTTTTATGATTTTACGCCTATCTAAATCTAATATTTGAAATATATCATTTCAAAATGTCTTTAGAATTAAGAATTACGAGACTGATGAGCACTAATTTACATTAATTTGGTAAAGTAAACATTTATTTGTGTATTATAAAAAAATTAAAGCGGTTAGATTTATTAACAAGCCATAATAATTCAAATTTAATCTTAAACATTTCTATTTTATTAGCTCTTCTGTGAGGCATTAAACAAACCTTTTTATTAAGAAATGTGAAATATTAAAGAGGATGATTAAATGGAGGTTACGAGGCCAATCAGCTAATGAGGGCATGGGTGATATGAACGTAGTGAAGGCAGGGTTTTGAAAAAGGAATCCACGTAATAATGAAACAAGAAATGAACGTCAGCTTTTACTTTGTTATCTTCTTAGTTGAATTGACATCGAGTAGCTAGCCTCAGCTGCTCAGCTGCGTCGTGGGTTCTAGCCTTTGGTTATACCTGATATACTATAAACAGACAACTGAAATTTAAGTAAAGGAAAGAATGAACTTGCTAGTACTCTGAGATTAACAACTTGTTTTTTAATTGCGGAGAAAGTAACAAAATGCTGAAATCTGACTTTCTAATCTGGTACAGTTTGTTTCGCTGTCAATTGACCTCAGCAGATCCCCCAAGAAGATAAGTATACTATTGCCCTTTACAAATGGGGTACAGCTTTATAAACTTGATGCACTCCAATAGGCATGAAATTTTTTTTAATTCTAAGACACTCTAATTTTCACATTATGGACATAGATAGAAGTTTTCCAGTGGAAATAAAGCACGTTGATTCTTCTATCACTTTTAGATCAATTGTGTTTGAATTCTGATCTCTTCTGTGTTTTTGTAATTGGAATGGACAAATCGACATAAATAATATTTTTTCTTGGACTTTTTTTAGCATAAATTCCATTTGTGGGTGCCATAGCAATCCCAAATCAAATTACCTATGTATGTAGTCTATAAATTTTGATATTCAAAATAACACAACTTATAATAATATGTAGCTTACGATAGATTTCTTTATTATCCAGATGGTTCTATACTCTTCCTATTCCTTTCAGGTTTGTTGAACTTCACTGTTAAGGGGCCGAACAAATAAAAAAGTTTTTGATTGAAACGTTATAGTGAAAAGAAAGGTCTTGGTAGAAAGAAGATAGAAGAAAAGAAATTCTTTAAATTAAATAATATCTTTGGTTCGTCCATGCTTCTTAAAAACATAGATTAAATGAAATAAGAACTAATCTGTATTTCTTTTAAGTAATGTAATAATTATTAACGATACCAATTTATATGAGCACTATAATGAAACGAATGTAATGAGCTGCGCTTTACAATCACACAAGTTGCATTATAATGTTACATCAAACGTGTATTTCATTCACGCTGCACAGTCGTCTAGAATGAGATTCTATGCGGCGAAAAATAAAAAAATGAACTTACATAGAAAACTTGGCAGCATGGTAGGTAGTCTTATGAATGTCGAAATGGACCATAATAGGCTATTTGAGACGTAGGTAGTTCTATACTTGAAAGGCTGAAGCATAGCAAAGTTTTTGTATTGGTACTAGTGAGAAGATTTCAAAGAAGAAGATTTATATATTCATTCCAATTTTATTGATACTGTACAAGAAGGTTAGTATTATTATTTCCAATTTTTTTTTAATTTTTGAAAGTTTTAGAAGTGACGTATCACTCTATTATTATTTTTATTTTTGCAAGACTCAAGATTCAGTATACTTAGTATAACATTATGAAGACATAGCTTCTCAAGAGACAAAATGATTTCTATATACTATATTGTGAATTATATTAAGCACAAAAATATAATTTTCTTTTTACTTCAAATGCTAAAAATGAACATAAGATCACCCCACTGGACAACATTTAAAACAATTTTTTCTAGGAATTAATTTTTGCCTAATAAAATTCCGATTTAGACGACTGTGAAATGCGATGATCTAGAAATCTCTAAAGAAATTTGATTTTGAGTCATAAACTGACAAAAACAGATAAATATGTTTTGGAAGGTAGTCCAACTGACTTTAAAACAACTTCAAAAAGGTTGTGGCCTCACATACCCAGAAATCGAGTGCTGTATATGAGTAAACCTATGCAAACCTATATATAACGCCACAGTCTTGCATTAATGCGCTGTTACAGTATTGAAAAATAAAAAGAGAATGCAGCAAAAAGGGAAAAAGGAAACACGGAAAGAAAGGATAGAAAGAGTGAGAGTAAGTGAGTGTAAAAGGAAGAGTAGAAAAGAAAGATCCAAGGAGAAAAAAGAGAGCAGGAGTTGAAAAAGATGGGATAAAAATAAAGAACAACAAGGTATTGTAATTCAGCCAAGTGCAGGTAAGAATCAAAGGTTTTAAGAAAAGAATATATTGCCAAATTTTTGTAAGAAGGGCACGAAAAGTTTTATTTAATGATGAAGGTTGCATTCTGCATGGGAGTTGCTGGTTTCTGCAGGTGAGATGAATTAACAAGTTTACTATAGAAGATAAAGTCGAAACCAGTGTATCTATACCATCGTATTAAATACTAAAACTAAGATTCCACAAGAATCTTTTCTTACAAGTAGGTATATTGGGGGACCAAATATAGTAGAAATACTTCAGAGGTGTGTAACGATTGGAATTATCAATTCAGATCAATTTTGTATGACTTATAGAAATAGTAAATGCATTAAACTGTTAGATATTTGAGGATTATTGTACCGTTCTTGAATCTTACGAATCCTAAGAAATATATTGGCCACTGTTTTTGGAAGTCATTTCCATCATTCCCTACAAATTTGGGAACGGATCTATTGACTGTTGAAAGGCATAGAAGTTGGCATTTCAGTATAGGAGCCAAAGGCGGCATTGAAGATTCTGCAGAAAATATGGAGAAAATAGTCTCAAAAGGGCAATATTATATGATTTGAAAAAACTCTATCCTTTTGTCTTTTACCAAGGTCAATGTTTTTCCACCATAGCGTTTTAATCAGAAAACTTTGATTTATTTTTGGCCCACCTTAATATCTACTGTTAGCGTATATGCTTCATAGTGACAATATGTGGATTGGAGTTTCTTCTTCGTTACCGCACTCTCTACTCTCTGGTTCTTGTAGAATCCTCATAGAGAAGAGGTGCTTATTGAACTAACAGTGCCTCGATACCATCCCTGTCACTAAACTTATGACTTGCTTACTCGTTCTGAATAGATTATCTCCCACTCTTCTTGAAGGACCTGTTAGAACAATCTTTGATTGTCTTTGTCCTATTCTAGTTTCCCGTTTTGTTACCTCCTGCAGTATGTCACAGGTCTAGTCTCATAAAAGGAATTTTTCTTCTTTTCTTCACCAGGCTTACTTACTGGTTCTCTGCTACATCAACATGTCCAAGTGCCTATATTAACTTTACTGTATTATTCACACCAAGTTGTCTTAGCCTGCTACGCAATCCAATACAAGACCTAAATTAACCTCGGAGAAATTTTAGCTTCTATAAGGATTTTTCTATTATTGTAGACACTTTCTAACAGTTACTGTCCACAATTAAGTATTGTATATATGTACCTCCACTTGAAATGCTATAGTGATCAAGACTAATAGATGCCCTGCATTTTGATCTACCCATCCCATATACACCCGTACCTGTTTCCTGTTTGAAATACGCATCTGCTACACAGCATTTATTTCATACTCAACGTCTTTATTGGTTTTCTAACGTAAAAAAGCCCTTAGTGAGTTAACCTTTTTAGATTAGATGTCAACTAAGATTTAGTTGTCACCATATAGTGAAGAATCTAGACTAATACTCATAGGACTGGGTCGCCTTTAACATAGAAGAAAATTACGATGTATTTTAGTAAAGGGACTTTACGCAATAAAGAAGTACATTAAAATAGAAGAACTAAACTGGTTCTGATAAATATAAATACGGATGTATTCTTGCGTGTATTAATGCTGCTACTACAGCATTTAGATTCAAGTGAGTGCAATATGAACTATGACTTTCAGAAGCAATTCTTACTAAGTTGTAGGTGCCATGATCTTTGGTAGTCAAAAAGCGAACAGAAGCCATTGAAATTACAGTTCTATTACGCAGCAATCTTTTTACAAAAGATACTTGTGATTTCTATTAACAATTATGATATTAAAACAAAAAGATTGCCAGAGGTGTCCGTTTAGAAGAACTCAAAAAGCAACTTTAACATCTTCTGCTTCTTCAAGCTCAAAGGAGAAAGAAACAGTTGCAACTTTCTAGCTAATCTAATTTCTAAGATGTCCCAAGAACTGAAAACGTTTCTAGACATTTTGTATAAAAATCTTGAAACTTAGATCTTCATCAGTTTCATGATAGATCCACCAAAGTAAATTCAAAACTTCATTTACAAGGACCTGCACTTGAAACTTGGACATGTCTTGTTGTCCAGGCTTTCATTATAACAATACAAGTTATTCTCAGCTGCTACCACGAAAGCCCTCTGCTGAGGTCTTTTGCAACCCTCAGGGCCACGAGCCCTTCAGAGGTTCCATCATTCCCTGTGGGTGTACATAGGATACATAATCTTTACCCAGAAGGTTCGAGGTCAATTTCAGTTAGATTTACATTAAATGTAATTCAATCTTACAGTATGATAGAAAGTTAGATTTTTTTTAAAGTAAGTTTTTTACAATTTGTTTAATTTTTCTTATTAAATAATCATACACTAGGATAACAAGCTAGGTCGGTTAATGATTTATGTTGTATTTAACTACAAAATAAGTAAGTAATTCTTACTTACCGTTTTTGGAAAAATCTATTTTTTTTAAATCATTCGGTAAATGTCTTTAGTTTGCTTTATTTATTAAACCACTAGGCATACTAAACGTTTATCATATGACAAAATATTCTTTATAGAGGGTAATTTCCAATTTTCAAAAATGTAAAGTCACCGTACTTAGCAAAATTAAATTTTGTTTTACAACTGCGTGTATGTTTATATACCCAATGCTTCCAATTTTCAACGTGGGCACAGGCAAGCCTGACCCCTTCTAGGGTAAGACTACCATTTAGATAAACGCGTATAAAGGTTTTTCTTGCCCTTCGATGAGTCTAAGCATACAGCTTGCTAGCAACAGAACTATTCTTGCACCTTTAGATTTGTATCAACCACCTGTTGCAATAAAATCATTCAACAATCCCTCGCTGTTATAATAAAATAAATTTATCTTAAGTACACTTGCATGTTTATTTACCTTTATTTATTTTTCTGCTTGTGTAATATCAGTTACTTACAGCCTTATATTTACATTATATTTGCCTATTATTATATTATATTTATCAGATATTTACTACAAGACAAATTAACTTAGAATAAATATCTGCGTTGGATCCTAACAAGAGGATTTTAACAAATATACATGCAATTTACTCAGAAAAAAATTTATTTATGGGCCTAAAGATACTTTGTACTTTCTAAATTAAAATTAACGCTGTTGGTTAATAAGAAAAATAAAAACAATATTTTGCAATAATGAATGACATGTAGGGGTCAAACGCAGACTCAAACCATTACTTAGTTGGTTTAAAAATAAAACAAAAGCTCCCATACAATAGAAATAGCCAAACGAAAACAGTAAAGTAGAAAAAGAGAAATTAAACCAACCGGAAGCACAGAAAAATATTAACGGGAGCTGCGGGAAAAATTTACTAACATACATGAAAAGAAAAGAATATAAGATATTTGACAAACAATAACATTGACAATGAAACAGGCAATCATAATACAAACAGAACAGCAAATAACGAGAAACCTAGACTCGTTCGATGAGAAATGTGAGAGAAAAGTAGCAAAAAGAAGGAAAGTGAGATTAGAAATGTTAGAAGAAGAAACTGACGAAAGATGAAGTAAATATCACGAGCAGTAGAAAAAATATAAAAAAATATGTAAAGAGAAAAAAGAAAACACAATGAAACGCTTAGCAGTGAAATCAAAAACCATTATAAGAACAAGGAGATAATTTTTCTCAGGAAACAGAAGAATTGAAGAAAGAACACCAAAGTAGAGCAATATATTTCAAGAATGAGAAGGGTGAGATAAAAACGAAACAACACAAAGTACTGAAAATCTGGACAAAACATTTTCAACGATTACTAAGCTATAAAGAACAAGAAGACAAAGAAATCACAAGAGAGAAAAGAATAACTGAAGGTAATATAACGAACACCTACTCTAGAAGAAGTTGCCAAAATAATAAAAAATTTAAAAAAACGATAGAAGTGATGGAAAGGAAACTAACAGCGGAAATGTTCAAAAGTGGTGAAGAAGAATTATTTGAAACAATGCATCATATAATAAAGTAGATATGGAAAGAAAGAATGCTACAAGAATGGTCTCAGACAATTACATATATGCCCTGTCCACAAAAAAAATTTTAAAGCAGAGTGTGATAACTATAGAGGCACAGCCCTTTCAAATGTCGCATATAAAATATTAGCCATCTATATAAAAAACAGATTAACGAATGAAACAGAATCTATATTAGAAGACTATCAAGCTGCATTTCATACAGGAAGAGCACTAACCGACTAAATATTTATTTTGAAAGAAATACAGGCAGAAAGTCATGAATTTCAAATATTTATTGATTTCAAACAAGTCTACGACAGCATCAAAACATCACAACCGTACAATGCAATGAAGGAACTAGGCATAAGCAGTAAACTTACAAAGTTGGTAAGAATGACGCTAGAGAAACCAGAAACTATGGTTAGAGTGGAGGGTGCATTAACACGATAATTTTAAGTGAATAACAGACTAAGGCAGGGAGACCTTTCAATCTCCATTACTATTCAACTTGGCATTAGACAATGTAGTAAGAAAAGCAAACATTAATAGAGATGGGTTGGTATATCACTAAAAACATCAGTGCTTAGCATTTGCAGATAATGTAGCTTTGACCACAAGAAATAAACAGGAGCTGAAGAAAATAGTAGATCGTTTACTAACTGCGGCAAAGAAAATAGATCTCCAAATAAATGAAAAGAAAACAAAATACATGAAATGGAATGACAAGGTAATTAAAGATAACAATATGAGAAAGGATGATTTTAAGGAAGATATTTGGCGGAAAAACAGTAGCAGAAAGATGGGTAAGAAGAACTAACCAAGAGTTGTACAAGTAACCAAATCTGGTGGGAGTAGCGAAAGCAAGCAAAATAAGATGGATAGGCCATGTAATGGGATTACCAGTGGAAATATTACCAAAGCGCATATTGGAAAGTGAACTTGATGGAAAAAGAAGATGAGGGAGACCTAAACCAAGGTGGAAGAAAGAAGTTCAAGAAGATATTGCAAAGCTGAGAATTATGGACTGAAAAACTAAAGCAAAGGACAGAAAATAGTGGTACCAAACAACACTATAAGCCATGGGATTGCTAGGCTCATAATGCTATCTACATATACTAGTAGATACCAGCAGCTCTCAAACTTCAGAACATTTAAAACTGCCGAAGACTCTATTTATGTCGTTGGTTAAAAATGTTGCTAATTAAACAACTAATATGATTTTTCTAAATAACAAAATGAAAGAAAAATATCGATATATAAAGTATTAATATAATAATAGCAGTAATTTTGTCAGATCGCATGTATCATTTTAATTAGAATTGTTACTATCAAAATTAATTCGAAACAAAACGTCAGTTCTAATACAATTTTATTATTATATTCCCATATAAATAACAGTGATTGAAATTTAAATAACAATCTATGAACAATATGATTATAGAATTGTATATATTTATGCCGCTTTTGTTTTAATTTTGGATTGAATTTATTGAATAATAGCTTTATATTTAATATCAAATTGATGCTTATTTATCTAGATTAATTAATTAATTAATTAAAATTAGTCACTTTTGAGAAAGAACAAAATTTAAATTAGCAAAAATCAACAGAAGAATATTTGTTTGTTTATATGTATATTTTAGTTATTGCATGTTAATTATTACAATTACATACAGGTTATCTAGGCATGACATTCAAACTCGAGATATCATGAGTAATAACCAAAAGGTATATAAAATGCATATCGGTGGAAAAGTTATATCATTAAAAAAAAGAGAGAGAAATGATGTAAAGTGATTTTTTTTAACGTGTAACACAGGATAATGGCTCTCGTAAAATATTTTACCACCTTAAACTTGGTATAAAGATAATATGCATTTCTTCGTATATAGAAGAGTTTCCTTTCGATTAGTTTCTGACTTTATGACTATCGCCCGGAAACGTTTCAATATTTATGTATGGAAATTCGCCGGTGCTAACATATCTATAGCATATCGACTTGCAAACATCAATACATTTGGGTGTATAAGCCAATTGTATTCACGGACACTTGCATCTATAATGAAACAAAACCGCATACCATTGAGACTACAGTACGGTCCCATGCATATTGAATTAACTGACCGGCCTTTGTCGTGTTGTATATTGGCTTACACCACATAGCTAGTAGAGAATATTGTTAATACAACTTCAACAACTAGGCAGAGTAACGGTAAATTAAATTTCAGTTATAACTTCTAAGATACGATTTTAAAGGATATTTTGTATTTTATTATATAAAATTTTTTATCATCATCTGGACTAAAAAGGGTAGGACTGTTCTTTGAAAGGATCCAATATCCGATTACTTTACATTTGATTGACCTCGGATGCGACAGAATTGAATAAGTAGACTGCATCGATTGAAGAAAATCTATACTGCTCGTTTTGTATTTTTGTTCTGAAAATAATTACTTATCGTTAGTTTCATAGCTATAAATAAAATTGAGAACTTCCTCGTCTCTTCTGCGACGCAATCAAAATAGGTCGATATTTGGACACGGACAATCAGTCAGTTAGGTTACACCATTCAAATTTACAATTAAAGAATTGTACAATATCTGTCCTTTTAGGTAACTTTACATACCAATATACCTAGTATGAACTATTAATGCCTTGCAATTTTAGCAACTGCACACTTATTATTTCTCAAAGCTTAAATTTTTAAAGCAATTTTTAATTAAAAGGATTTTTCTAATCTGATAGAAGTTAAATAATATACTTTACTCAAATTATACAATATTTTTTGTATAACAACTTTTTTTATGAGAATTGTTTGGCGCATTTTAGCTGTAGAAGAAAAGATCAATCTTGCGAATTGCCTTTTTTTTCTTGTAACGCCAAACATTTTGTTAATCCAAGTCGATCGACCAATCCAGGCAATAAGGAATTTTTTATCAAGTCTTTTCTAATACTTCAAGCTTAAAAAAGTGTATGAGGTTGAATGTCTTGTAATAGCCTACATTTCTATCAAGCAATTTTTTATCTTGTATTTAGAAATAAATGTTTTATCACTGAACCTTCACTTTTACACTGCTGTGACAATATTGTTCTATTCGACTGGTTAGATGTCGAAGAAAGAAACATATTGCAGCTATTTTTATTTTAAAGTGCGTTTAGATCTTTTAGGTTTTGTTAGTGAATCACTTCTGCGCCAAAGTAACAGGTGAAATAGTAAAGGGACCGCTTTACAGGTGTAACTCTCAAGGGGATGAGATTTTGACTGTAATAGATTTCTAAAAGTTTCCCCTTTTCCTTTTATTATATTTCAACTTACAAATTTACTTAAATAATTCTAAAATAGAATTGAATGTTTTCTCTTTGTTGAGAAAGATGTTTCTTTAAAAACATCCTTGTAAAAAGGATTACATTTTTAATTAAAAACGATCGATTTTGATGAAAGTGTTTAAAAGGAGAGACACAGCAAAAGCAGAGATGGTGTGATTGAGAAAGACAAGACACAGTTAATTAGCCAGGACAACACTATAGAGATATAGAAGATGATAATGCAATTATCAACCGTACGTAAACTATGGAAGCAAGCGTGAAGCACCATTACATGTGGTACCGTAGTGCAATCGTGTCAGGCCCTTCCTCTCTTGGGATGTTATGCTTGGGATCTGATAGGTATCCGACCTCCCATCCCCCGTTACAGTTTGGGTTTACCCTGCGTAACAACATGTTTCCAGCCTCGCGGCTTGATAGATGCCCATCTTTGAGGACAGAGTAAACTGTCTTTGGATTTTACACTTCTTGTTTTTTCCTGGGATCTTTCTCATTGGATGCCTCTTGGTTACTACTTATTAGGTATGTGGTCCTAAAGTCTCTTTTGTTACAATCACTTACTGCTGCAAGCAGTAATTGCTAACATGCCAGGCTGGATTTTTTATATCACAGCTATCGTCTGATACATACCACTACCTGTGCTGCCATCACAAGATTTATGACTACTAGTTACATCGATAACACAGCTAACATCAGCATATTATTTAGAGGCTCTGAGTTAGAGATAATGCGGACTGATCTGTAGCTTGTAAAAAAATGACACAACAGACAGAAACTGTTCTTAAAAGTAAATCCAGATAAAAACGACAGACAGAAGAGTTTCATACAAATTTCATAAACTTCACTTCCATAGTTTACCTCTCAAAGTTAAGAAAGAAGTCGAGTGACCATAAAGCAAGTCAAATCAAAATCAAATAAATACAGCCATTAAAGTCTGAGGGGTTTTTGATGAACGTTTGGGATGAAGTAAAAATTAATTCTCAAGTAAATTCAAACGAGCTTAGCAAGCTGCAAAAACCTAGAATGTTTAGGTCAGAAACTCCCACGTCTGTAATAAAAACGCTGTTGGATCTATCATCCCTCCAATTATTAGACCTTGAGGCAGCAGCAATGAGCAAGGTGTACAGATTGAAGATTGACACGGAAAACAACCCATCAAAGTATCATATTTTAAGTCAAGACTACTGATAAGTAAACAAAGCATTCTTTTACTCGAAAAGATGAAGATGTAGGTTGCTACTTCAAAGTTGGACGAAGTAAGTCCGTTACACAAAACAATGCAAGCTGCAATATGTGCAAGTTACAAAACAAAAAGAAATGATATAAACTTTCTGGGGCAATGCCATACCGCATTCCAGACAAAAATAACCGTTCTGTAAGAACTACGGGACAGGAACTGCACGAGTAAGTGCAACACCCATATGGATACCCGAGATACTGAGACTGAAAGAAACCAGGTTGTAGATAAGAAGGTAATCGTACTGCTGCACTCTTACTTTACATTAGTGATTTTTCTCTGTAATTAATATGGTTTTGTGCAATTTTAAACAGGATGGAGTTCGCACTGCACGCTTCATATTGCATTTTACGTACTGGAAGCTGCACTAGCATGACCAACAATAACATTGCAAGACGTCTACGACAACTCGAAGAATTCGTAGAATCATTTGGTTTATTCTAATTTCAGTTTTGGTTGACGCCGAGTCTTCGATCTCCTACAGAAGTCTGCCTTCAAAAGGAGGAATAAAACGTATTGACTTTGTTTCCCTTTTTAACAAAGGCCCTACCTTGCAGCAGTATGTCGGAGAGCTTCCAGGCTGTTTTCCTGTCCCTAAATTTCATATCTTTTGAGATCGATTGCAAATATTTAGAACAGTTGTTGCTTAAATCATATTGTAATCGCCATTAGCATACTAAAATTAGTACAGTTCTTAGCAAAAAGACCTTAGTTGACCATATAGTTGCAATAGCAGTCGTAATCACAGCAATAATTGTCGACTTTCCGTTATCTGGTCTAGTGGGTATAGAACACGGAGCGCGTTTTGGTGATGGGATATGTCCAGATTCTTTTCGGTGGTCGTGGGCTGTCTACAAAATGTACTAACGGTGGAACCAGAATTCAACAGTGTTTGTGACAGTTCGGATTGCCTACTGGAATGGAAAGCGTCGGTGTTCAATACACTAAATGCATCTGATGATAATGACGTATTTAGTGTGATGGAATCTGCTGGTGGCGTACTGATTTTCGGGTGGCCATTATTGGTTGATGTCGACGTTTGGTTATCAAACATAACAGTATTTCAAACCTACTTTACTTGCTTTCTACTGACTATAGAATCTGTTTTAATACTGTATTGTATGATTCAATTTACTTCTGCTATGCAAAACATACTATACTAAAATGCCTTAAAGGAAAATAATTTGATCGGCTACTTCTGAAAGATCCGATGATACACCAACATTTTCAGTATCTTATATTCCGAAACCAGGACATCTTTCTGCCGATTACTCTTTTCCCACCTTCGATATTTCCTTATATGGTCAGTTGTAGCAGCTGATATTTGAGGTTTCTCTTGATGTGTTCGAAATATCTTGTTCTTTTGCTTTTTTATTGTCATAAAAAGTTCACGTTCCCTATCGACTCTTTTTAGTACTCATTCATTTGATACTCTTGCAGTCCATGGTATTTTAAGCCACATCTCGAAGGCTTTTAATTTGCCGATGTCCAACTCTCCACTCCGTAAAGCAACACTGGCCACACGTAACATTTGATAAATCGCAATCTAAGATTAAGATCGAAGTTAGCACAAGTAAGAACTTTATGAAATTTTAAGAAAGCGCTACGTGCATTCTCAATTCTACATTTTTTCTGTATCTGATGTCCAGGTCTCATTAAACCAAGGTACTTGAACCTTTGAACCCTTTCTATACGAAAATTTTTGAAGCAAATGCTAGCGTCTTTGAATCTTTCAAGCTCTCTGGAGATGATCATGAATTTGGCTTTTCTGGTGGTGCTATCTAGTACTATTCTTTTACTGAGTGCTTTTGAGGAGCAGCTGGAAGTTCTCTTAAATTATCTGCGATTATGACGACGCGTATATTGTTGATCTAGACTCTGTTGATCACAGTCTTCGAGAGCTTCCTGAAATATACTTTTCGAATATAAATTAAATGAAATAGGAGACAAAAGAACACCCTTGTCCTACACTTCTGCGAATTTGTACGACTTTTGTTTCCCCTTTTATTCTTACCTATGTTGTTTGCCAGTAAAGGTTTTCAATGCATCTTATATCATCAATTTTTTGAGAATTTGCACGAGTTTATCGTGTTGAACTCTGTCAAATACAAGACCTTGCCTAAATCTAAATTGCGAATTTCCGATACCATTTTCGCATTTTCTATATATCCTTTGGTGTATAATTTTTAGAAATATTTTTGAGATGTGGCTCATTAGACTGATTAATCGATGTGTTTTGCTCCTTCTTGTGTTCATCTTTTTGGGCAACAGGATAAACATTGATGTCAACCATGTAGAGGGATACTGACCGGTTTGGTATATTTTGTTGAATATTATGCGTAGTGCTCTCACGCTTCTTTCATCCAGTAATTTAATTAGTTCTGCCGGTACTTTATCCAAACCTAGCGTTTTATTATTTTTGGATAACTTTATGGTTCTTTCTATTTCATCTCTTATAATTGGGAATGCCTCTTCGCTGTCGCTATTGATAATTTCTTTTATGAGTCTTTCAATATGAAAAGGTTTCTATTATGTAGTTTTTTCATATGTCCAGTTTTTCTTTAGTCCCGATAATTATCTGATTTCTGTCGTTAACAACTATTACTCCAGTGTTTCTGCTCTTGTGTAATCTTGTAACTTCCTTTAGCGTCTTATGAAGATTAAAGTCGTCATACCGGCTCTGTAGTTGCTCAAGTTCTTCATATTCCTTTTTTAGCCATTCATTTTTTGCATGGCTAATTTTGGACTTTATGTATCTTTGAATGTCTTTGTATTTCCTTTAGCAATTGCTATATATTTTCGAGGTTTTTGCATTAGTGCCTAAATGTCGTCTGTCATCTATTTATGTTTTCAAACTTTGGCTATAAACATAGTAGACAGATGAATTCTAACATTACATAAACCGCTACACAAGACAGAATCAAAATCGAACAACACACTATTGTCACAGGACATTAATATGGAAAGCAAAGCGGGTAATGATCAACTCGCATTATACATTTGATCCAAATTGATTTGCAAATAACTATTAGTAGCCTGGACAAAGCCTAAACACAAGGATCCTCAACATGCTTTAAATACGCATGAATCCGAATTTTACCAGCATGTGTTACATCAAAAGTTGAAGATTAATTGAATTGCAACTTAATTAAATGACTTTCTCATTAAGGTATAACAAACTTTTGATAAAAAATGAATTGCAGTAGGAAGATGAACTTATAAATTGCTCGGAGTGCTCCTTTAATTATGAATCGATATTACACGTGTATTCAAATTTAATGCGATTAAAATAAACTACAAGTTTGCTTCGTGTAGATACTTAAAAGTTACTGTATGCATCTAAGTAACTTGAAACATATTTCATTTTTAATAAGTTTACTCTCTATAATTATTTTCCAGATAATTTTCACAAGGCACATACTTCAGCTTACAACTAACGCAATTAGATCTAATCGCCGGTGTAAAGGTAGGTCAATGCTAAAGACATCCTATTAAACTTATCTAATTTAGAATGTAGTAAATCATGTGCTAAACCCGGCCGAAATACAGTTCGCATTTAGATTAAAGTCAGGTATTCATTAGGTTAGGTGGGTGTGTGTTTGTTAAACGGCAAAGCAGTAAAAATCGGAAATTGGAATACTTGAACAAAAAAAAAGTTTTAAAGTTTTCAACTTGGTGATCATTACGTTGGATCAGAAAAAGTCCGTCGAAAGTTAATTTATATTATCAAAGTTTTATAATTAATTAATGACTAGACTAGTTGATATTTGAGTGCTTTTTTAGGAGTTACACAAAAACAATAAGCCGTGGAAAGCTTTTAAATAAGATCAGATTTAGCTTTTTTCATCAACCAGAAGTCATTAACGTGAAAATAACTAAAATCAATAAAGATGTGGGATGTGCTATTAAAGAAATCCGTTTCTTACAGCAGCGTGGAAGTGTATTAAGAGAAAGCATTTTCATTGTCTGCTGTGTAATTTATCATATCCAAATTTTTCATTTTTATTAAATTTTTATCTTATATTTTCGTTTGAAGTTACTAACGGTAGTAAGTACTTTACTGAAGATCGAATGACTCCCACGTAATATCCTGCTGTTTACAAGAATAGGGTGGTAGGAAAAAATTTAATATCTACTAACACCGATTGGATTCAACTAATATTATTAGGTTTGTAGCAAAATGAACTCTGCTACATTGAAATTTGAATATCCCTCAGATTATTACACATTCATGTTGATAGAGCATTATCGTTAAATAATAATCAGGTAATACACCCTATTTCAATTAAAAATTCATTTCCTTCAGCATGGATTGAGGACTGCAAAATTGAAACCGTGGCATTTTCTCTTAAACGATTACTTTGATAAAAACTGCACTTATGTTAGTCTAGAATATTCGTTTTAATTCCCTGTACGAGCTCTACCGGACAATCTCAAGAGGGTGTAATACGGTTTGTACTTCTGTACATGTAATAATATATTATTGATAAAGGATGTAGTTAATACCTTGATGGTACAACTTCAATTGGTGCATCTCCAAAGTAGTTCCCTCGACGATATAACAAAAACGACTTTGATGAATTATTGATAATAATTACTAACTACTAACAACGTATTTCCTCGTTCATTTATTTACTTTTCACTAGGATGATATTAAACTTTCTAAGAAACTAGAGTTTTATGCTTTATGTTACATACATCTCTAGAGAACAGTTAAGATCTTACCGTACTAATCCGTTGAAAACAGAGAATCCATATAATTTTATTTAGTTTCTATTCGATATTTGTTTTATGCTTTAAATCTTGCTAGAGCAATTCGCATAAGGGCAAAAAGAAGAGAAAAAGAGAAATCTTCGCTTTAATATCGACCTAATCTTATGATGTAATCTCAGCAGCAAAAATTTTTCAGAAAAATTATTGCAGAAAACATTTGGAATGTATCCAATAAGGATTGGAGTTGCTCACTGAACTTGAGTCTGGTGCTTTACTAGAAGGTATATATATCGCAACAGTGTTGGTGCATTTTGCTAGCAGATGGGACAGAAAAGCCAGAAGCTATTTGTAGGACTTTGTCAATGGTATATAAAAAAGAGCTTGCAATTTACTTTGAGGTCACAAGGTTTTACCAATATTTACAAAACTGTCATTGAAGAAAGATCCATAAACTGTTAGTAGCTATTTTCGGCAAGAACCAAGGCATTTCGGCGTCCCTGATAACAGCAAGATTATTATTATGTGCAGCCGCCTACTATAGATGCAGATGCCAACTGGTCATTGACATCATTATTGATGCATAACTAAAAAAAGGAGGCTATCAGTGCTTCTGTCTTGCAAAAATCATTCACATCGACTGTTCTTTGCTTTAGCTTCATGTCCTCTAGCTTATCAATAAAAAAATAATTCTGAGACATGATGAAGAATCAGTAGAATCACTTCGATACGCTGGTTCGCTTGCACACTAGATGCGCTTTAGACAACCTTGCAGTCTAGCACAGATCACTGGGAAGGTTTCAATTTCTAAAGCAAACTCAGATCCCTTACTAATCAGAAAACCTTTATCCCAACAGCAAAGTTGGGATAATAATTATCATCATCAGCTCAAATATATCGACATTAGTCTCAATCTCAAAGAGTCTACAATTTGCTATATTCGGAATTTTCAGCTAGACGGACAAAATGGAAACTTTCACTTCCATCGATAAGACTTTGCCGCGGACAAAAGACGCTCAAGAGGTAAGTTTTTCACCAGCTGCTTACAGAAACCACTCAAATCTCGACTAAAATTTTTAATAGCTGTCTAGAAAGTTTTTAAGGTAATAAAATTGCCTTCATGCTGACTCCACTTACCTAAACATAGAACGTGTGAAACTGACCCAACTTGTCTTCCATCATCATAGTTGTAACGGTTCGTTACATTTCATGACATAAATACTAAACTGTTTATAAAATTCCACCAAAAAGTAATTAAATTGGGTTGGTATGGGAGCCACAAAAATAATGTAAGTTCGTATCTTTGATTTTGTTAAATCAATTTTCGCAAATTATTATCGAGTTTAATATTTATGTTGCTCAGTTGTTAAATTGAATTAAGAATTGTATATTTTTAGTTTTTCTCTGTTTAAATTATCCTTTGTAAAGAAAGAGAACCTTTTGGATTCTTAAATTTCTCCTTGCAGAGCAGTTTTGAACTACGTCCTATTTTAATTTTTTTTTTAGATATTCCTTGTTTCCTAATATAAAAATCTTATTTTCGTCCGACAATTTTCTTTCTAATCTAAATTTAAAAAGTAAAATGAAGGTCGAAAATCATCGATCACCTTTTTAAATTAATCTTTACAGGTTAAGTCATTCTTGTATTTTAAATTCAGCGCGTAACTAAATTACGCTTCCTATGTTTGTCATTCACCCCATGATCGCATTGTGTTGTCAGTCCTTGCAAGCAACTGGTCGTTGTGATTTGTGTGTTTTTTGTTGATATAATTAACTCACAAGGTGCAAGTTTTAGTGAGAATTTTTTCGCCATTATATTCTATTAAATTATATTGTCGTCGACTTTGTATTTTGGGTCATCTCACATTCTCCCTTACAGTTTGAAAAGGATGGCCGTCGGTGACGAAGTATAAAATTGCTTGAGCTTAGCGTTCAAAACTCCGAGAAAACGGAAAACTTTGGGATCGAGCTAAATAAAATTTGAATAATTACGATATTTGGATTTGAGTGCAGCTCTGTAAATCAGACAACCCGTTTGAGCTGGGAACTTGAAAGAGCAATATTGTGCAATCATACTGGAACTTTCCATAGGCGTAGTTATCTTAATTGTGGTCATCTAGAATAAAACAATTTTATAATTGCATGTACCTCACCATTTAAAATAGTTCGGATTGTTGCAGAGAATATTTGTTTATGATTAAACTGTTTTTGCTGTGTTTAAATAATTGAGACTTTTTTTATAAAGATACGTATAGCCTCAAATTCTGACCTTGACTTCTTCCACACATAGGAATCACTTTTTCATTCATTTTAAACTCATAAACGGCGAAGTCAAAACGATGTCTCGATATCGTTGAGCTCCGGGTCATCATTCTTTTTGTGACCTACAGAGGCACAGCCGATTGTGCCTCTGGACATTTATCCACATTTCATTCATTAAGTGACTGGTATCGGTTTTTCTGCTTTTGCATCTTAAAACCTCACTCCAAGAGAAAAGTCTGTCAAAAAAAGAGTCATCGGTACAAGATCGTGATTACCCACCCCTCCTTGAAGCTTTGCGATCTGAATGGTCGGTGTGATTCTTGTAGATGAGCATTTCAATTTATTCTAGAACGTATACACCAATCAAGAAAGCCCAATCGAACATTAAAGATCCCACCACGTCTCCTGTTTCGAAGGTTCAAAAACAAAATCCAGCAACTTCCTTCGCAATTTTGACAACCTTCTATCCAAAGCTAGAGAAGATTTTAGAAATCGCTTCGCTAACCAGATAAGCTCCCTTCCAACCATAGCTGTAAGAGCATTCAAACGTTCCCTTTCTTCGCTTAACAAAGCATCCCAATCATAAGATTTACAATTTTGATTTTTGCTTAGCAGACTCACCAAAGGCTCTCTATCGGTAAGGAAGTTCTGCAAAGATTGTTTCTTTCCTTTTTATATTTAGACTGTTCGTTTTCCAATAGGCTGCATTATTTCAGAAAAGGCTTCGGTTAGCTTAGATCTGGTAAAATTTGACTAGCAGAACACCAATCAACAACATTAATAATATCGACACCTCTCGAGATTCTCAAGCTTGTGCATCATGCGAGGCGATTTAAAATGTTGGGTGCGTATACAGTAAACGTGTTTGTGTTTAAAATACTCTACTGAACTGAATGCAGGAAAGTATAATTCTTAAACTATTGCTGCTACCTCATGGGACTCGTTTCGCGAATCGTAGAAACTTTTAGACCAAAACAAGTTACCTATTGGTTAAATTAATCAACATTGACGCGAAACAGCAATTAGTGAATTAAAAGTAATTTTTTCGGAAAATTTTTATTACAGATAGTTTCTCATAGTCTATGAAACAGAGTACATTTTTTCTTTTGTCGTAGCAATTCTGGATTAGCACCTGTGTTGCGACTATTGCTTCCCTAGTTCCCATGCCCTGTCTAAAGCCAAATTGAGAGTTTCCGATGTTTTTGTCGCACTCTGTTGAAATCCTGTAATGGATGATTTTTAGAAATATTTTTAGTGCGTGACCTATGAGACTAATGTGCCTATATTCATAGCATTTCTTTGCGTTACTCTTTTTAGGCAATGGGATAAAGGTTGACGTAAACCACCAACTTTTAGTTTCTTCAGTACAACGCTTATTAAGGTACTATTGAATTTTCCAAAAATTGAGAATTCAGAAAGAAATTAGCTATTAGATAAACAGTATAAGTAGTAGCATGACAAGCAATATATTTGCATTCCACTTTAGAAACCTAGATTGTAGTTTATATACAATTATAGTCATTCAGTATTATTTATTATTGAACACACCTCGTAGAAAACATTTCTGTGCAGTAATAATAAATTACCGTTTTATATTCATGTAATTGCGGCAACCCGTATTTTCACATTAAATGAAAAACTCTTTCTTATTGGTCATAGCTAATTATAAAGGTAATTCTTTTATCTCATTAAGGACATTTAGATGAAAAGGAAACGATAACGCTAATATATTCCACGAATTCTGAGAATTCACTTCGTTAATCGAAATTACAATCAACTAGATATGGTTTAAATTATGAAACTCTTATTTTTAATTATTCCAAGAAATTAAGTTTTTAATTTTTATTGTACTTACCCTAAAATAACCACTTTAATGTTTTCATTGGTAATTACATTTATGGGAGAAGAGATACGACGGTTAGGTAAATGAAAAAAATATTAGAGTAGTATATATAGTATACCAACAGATTAATTAATTTAATTATTCCCGTATTAGTTGCTAAACGAAGATACATTTTAAGTAGAAATTATACTAACTAATGGCACGTGTCAGGAAGCCGCTAGAGTTTAGCTGTAGTTAGCAAGCCTGTAAAGCTATGATTCATCATTTTCGCGTTAATCACTGCATTTACCGTGGATTAGCGTCTGCACACATAGTATACCTCAAGTTTATTTTACGGAAAGTAAATTACTTAAAAGCTTCGATGCTTCTCTCTAATCTTTAAATAACCTTAGAGTTTCTTAGAT
>VTPC01008313.1:0-14026 GCA_011009095.1 Ignelater luminosus
TAATTCACCAGACCCTGATGATTATCATAAGTAATATCTCAAGTGCATGTCAAATTACCGATGATTTTTATGAATGCGCGTATTATAGGATATCTTGACATGCGCCAAGGATCTTTGGTCAGATTATTTCTCAAAGAAAATTTGCAACAAAATACTTTGTAACGTTTGCTTTTCATGCTTGTTACATGTTTTTTAGGTTAACCTTTTCTGCCTGTGTGATCTAGTATTTTGGTAGTCTTTCTGCTGTTGAAGATAATGTTTTTTTGTATTTGGTATTCATACGACACACCATCCTAAAAAAGTCGCAAAAACACTAGTCCACCACGAACAATATCGTGCGTTCGTCTCACCTAAAGAAAAACCTTTGTAATGTCATTTTTAATGAGGGCGTAAACATTCGACTTCTATCTTAATTTAATTTGAGACTGGATGTTTATTCCTTTCTTTTCTATTATAAAATTTACATCGGTTTATTTTATTGAATAGAAATTCATTTATTAGGACTTGTTTCATAAAATTATATTTGTGCGTCTAAGCTTGATAATTCATGTTCCGACAGGATTTTGCCGCCGCTAAGACCGACAAAGCGTTCCGAAGAGTTATTTTCCTTTGTGGCGGGGCGACAGTACCATTTACACTGCCGCGTTGGCTTGAAAATTCTCCCTTTCTAATGGCGGATCCAATGTATTTACTCTTCGTTAGTGTGAAAGGGGTTTGTGTTAGCTCGAATCGTCACGTGACAGAGCGACTCTCCGAAACAAGAGTTCCCTTCTGATCTTCGTCCTGTTAACATCGTTTTGCAAGCGCGCAAAATGAATTCTTATTACGAGTTCTTTTGTGTAGTTTCAATTTTTGTTGTTGGGAATTTTATTATGCAAGAGAGGTCTTGTAAAAATTCCAGGAAAACGTCGCCTTGACGGACTAGATATTGTGATCTCGTATTTAAGTTTGGTATATTAGCCGTGATAACTTTTCTATTGTGGAAGCAATTTATTTGCTAAGTTTTGTGACCAAAAAACAACATTTCGGGAAAGTGTTACACGCGCTGTACTTGTAAGAAGGTTCATGACTTCTTGAATTCATTTCTAACAACTTTGGACGTACGGAGTCATAGTATAAATTTTATTAGGTCTTAAAGACCATTGTTTGTGTGACACCTGTTATGTGGTGAAGAATGGAGAACTAGAGAATGTTAATCCATATTTTGTCTTGGAATGAAGCTGAGTTAGCGAATCGAAGAGCCTGTTGGGTGGTCTTTCCCGCCAAAACGCTGCAAGTGACGCTTCCTACTTTTTTTCCGCGCTGGATGCCGCTAAAGGAGTTGTAATTAAGACAAGTTATTTCTTTCTTGTATTTCTTTTCGCTCTCTGTTTTGTATTAATGATTTTGTTTATATAAACTTTAATAATTTTATGCGACATTACGTCCTGAAACCTCTGTGGACGAACTTAAATTAAATATTATATGCACCATAGACTTACACATGAAGGTCCGGATCCGAGATCGCCTCAGTCGGGCCCACTATTTCATCAATGGTCGCTACTACAATTAAACAAACAAAACGCGAATCTAAAACCTACGCCAAATCTGCTTTAGGGCCTGGTTTACAGTTATATCATACACTTTCCGTGAGATATTAATTATAAAGCATGCTCTAGTAATAGAACAAAGGTATATGTTACTCTGGTTTATTCAACACACATATAAAAAAGATTGTTGACAAGAAAACATCAAAACATAATAATAATATCTATAATATTAAATATCATTGAACTATCAAACGTTTAAATTATTTAAATGATTGAAATATTTATAAGTCAAACAAAGCAACAAAAAAATATGAAAGATGAGGTCATTAAATCTCGTAACTTCACAAACAAATTAAGTTTTAACGGTACAGCTGATTACAACAAAAGACAATAATAAAATTGTAATTAAATTCTACAGCAAAACTTAGAGGTTTTAATGCTTAACTTTAAACTATCTAATAAACGGCTTTATGGTTCTAAAAATATTAAAATAAAAATAATAATTAACCTTGAGCGTTCATTCATACTACAACCTACAGACTTTATTAATTACTTTCAATTAAACAACCTATCTATAAAATGAAACGTACACAAGTTAATAATTGAATTTAATAAACGAAAGGTACCTTATTACATAATTCATCGAAAGACAGACATTCTTCACCAAGGCTTAAAGCAGCGAAAGAAACTCGACGGCACGGCATCTCAAAAACAGTGGCGGCGGCCAAGCGATGGGGAAAAGCCTTCCAACTGGCGGTTTCGCAGATAGCGGTAAAGCGTCTTTAAGTTAATATACAACGTTATTTAAGTTTCAGGGCATCGATCACTTCAACTCTAATGTTCTTTAAGAACCAAACAATGTCCAATGTTAGCACCAAAAATTTTTCAAACTATGGAAAGCTAATCAAAGTTCCAAACGAGAGGTCTAAATTCTGTTCAGCAAACGACGAAATAACTTTAGTTCCACATACAAGCTAGGGCAGCGGTAGTAACAATCTAACACTTGGGTCGACGTTGAAGATCGCAAACTCGTCCACCCGCGGTACGATGCGACAGGAAAAATATTTCAAGCAAATACATATAAGTTTTTCCTTTTGATCCACTAACTCAAGTGAAGATTAAAATCTCGAAACCGAGATTTTTCTGTAGAACTAACCACAAAATCGTTTGATAAAACAAACACAAAAACAAACTTGTATTGCACAGCTCAATCAGCAATCCTCTTGCCATTTGTGAACTCGCTGAAGATCTAGAAGCCTTCCTACTTCTGACTGACTGACGTGCATTCTTTGTTCGGGCGTCCCGGACTTAAAACACCACACCCCGCACTCTGACAACTTTTTGCGCCAAATTCCAAGCTAACGCTTCATTAAAACGAAACGCAACTATCCATGACGAGAGTTAAACAAAGAGGGATACAGCAATCGCCTCCGTCCCTAAAATCGTGTTGTAACACTCATCGGCATAACGGATACCTTGAAAGAAGACTCAAAGTTAGTTTCACACCAAGGCCATATGCACCCATCGCACTCTAGTGTCGGTAGGAAATCTCAACGCAAATCACCTCATTGTGAATAGGATTAAAAGAACTCAGACTGCACCAAGCGGCTACAAAGCGATAGGCGGCCCTTCAAAACAAGCTGCTTCGCACATCGGCTAGCAACAAACACTTCCAAGAATCACACGTGCACATAAAAGTAAATGCGGTGAGAAGGAATTAAAAAAAAACGTATTTTTCAACAGAAAAAATAATCTGAGGAATAAAAACAATTTGATAAATACGTTTTAAGATATTATAAAACTTAAACAAAATTCATAAATTGAGCTAGGACGTTTTAGGTCGGAATTCCAGAATCAGCTCCCACCAACAATGACGTGTACGGAGTAGGCGGGTCATACCGAGCGCGGGCCGAATCACAAGTAATGCATGCGTTGCAATAGCTGCGTGTGTGAGACTGGTGGGATGCAAAAACCTAGAACGTCCTAGCTCAATTCATAAATAATATCGAAAATATGTAATGTTAAAAAAAGGTTAATATGCCAGACTTAATTTTCTGTTGCCTAATATAAGCACACACTATACCCTCTCCTGATAGCATATGTAAAGAGTCAATGTGAATTAGGTAACCCCTGATTAAAGTGGTCTAGCGGCAATAAACTATGGTAAACATAATCAGTAACAGGACCTACAATCATATCTACTCGTTTTACACGCTTTTAGGATTTAGACGTTCTATATAATTTATTTTGTAAACTAGTACAGCGTACAAATTAATCTGAGAAGACTGCAATTTGGAGTTTTACTAAAAATTCTTTAATCTTAAAAACAATACGATTTATATGTAATGTAATGAGTTGCATAGGAATTATCGTACAGGGTGACCCAACGAAAACGAAGCAGACTGAATAACGTCCCAGCAAACACAATTATATCGTAGCGATATCAGTGCGAGTTTATCTGTGTACGAACTTATTTAATGTTACATAGCACACTGCGCACATGTGCGTTATGTATAACGCGTAATGTCAAAAACACAGTACGAGTTGCAATATATTGCGATTACGTACCGATTGTTACGTGCCGACGACATCTATCGTGCATCAGACTAGGTATATGCTTGTTGGTATATCGTCATAATTTTACGAGAATACATCGCTCTAATGTCTACGTTTCGATGTACCTGTTTCGTTTAATTTTAAAAGACTATGTAATATGCTAAATTACGTATTCGTTACGTCTACATTGTAACATTGTTAACATGTAATAAAGAGTATGCCCCATTAATTAATTAAAGTCTGGTCTTTCTACCTCCTTGTAAATTTATCGTCCACATAACCCAAAACATTTTTCCAAGCTTCCGACCAATTTATTCTAGTCTATAGAGGTTGCAGGAAGACCGAAATAAATTAGTCAAAAGTTAATACAACATATTGACCTTGACCGGGTAAGAAAAGTCTCAAGTTATCTGACCGATAAATTTATAAGGAGGCGGAAAGACTAGGCCTTAATCTAAGTGGTGCAAAAATATCAAAATCTCTTCAATCATTCAAATTTGTTATCAAATAGACCTGTAGTTTAGGAATACTGCCATTCCGTTTTTAAACAAAAGTAAAAATTTGGAATTTAAGTTAAGAAAAGATCAAGGACATACATTGCAAAACGAATAGCCTAGCAATATAACTAATTTGAATGATATTACACAGTACTTTATTTTTGAAGGAAAATGCATTAAAAGTAATATTTGGAATAATAGTTTTATTAAATTTTTTTAAAAAAGGAAAAATACAAAACTATTCCAAAACACATTAATTTGTTTTTGTCTTCTCGTCCCTTTTTAATCTCTGTGCAGCATGGCGTAGTTCCTCGGAACAACATTGCTCAATTTCTGAAAAACAAAACAATTTATATATGCGAGCTATAAATATTACGATAAAAATACCTTTGTCCAATATTCATCGTCTTGGTTCCAGTCATTCGGAAATTCCCACGTTGACACAATCACGAATAACAGCAAATTCGTAAGTCAGAACATTTTTTTAAATTCTGGAGATCTTGCCTTTATAGCCAACTCCACCGATCTTACATAAAAGAGTTTCTAGAAAAAAAAGAAAGCCAATGAACAAAAATAATTATGTGTAACAAAGAAATCCCCATGTTTTTTATTTAATTTTCTATTTCCCCAAAACTTTCTTTTGTATTTATTGGCAGCATTTGCTCTACCTCTGATCTTTGATTGATTGATTAATCGTAATATCAGAATTAAAAATTTTAGTATCGCTAAAACTACATGTGTTGCTATTATTGTCATTGATGCTATTATTTCTTTCATAGTAGTATTGTTTTCAATTTTGTCAAAGATTTTATTATGGTTGTCATTTTTATTATTGAATAATTGTAATTTATGTTTCGCTTTCATAATATTTTTGTACTGCCCTAATCTACGGTACTTGTGTCTAATTGATAAAGTACTAAAAGGTTTTTACTTTATTCTTTTAGACATTCCGCTTACAGTAAATTGTTATCTTTAAAAATACAAGAAACAGTACAAATACTACATATTACTAATTTAAACTTACCTATTAACGACACTAAACCAGACAAATTTGCACAAAAACTGCGGAACACTGTGGAATGAATTTACTCGAACCGAACGAAGGCAGGGAACCAAGTCACTGGTGTTCTTTGAAGCATTGTCGTCTACCTGATGTATTCGAAATTAGGCACTGCCGACGTAGTTTGAGTACTCCTTTGCGATGTCGTAGTCTTGACGTCCCAGCTACACTTTATAACTGATATCTACCTGATGTGATTGAAATTACGCGCTGGCGATGTAACTTGAGTACTCCTTTGCGATGTTATAGTATTGACGTACCAGCTACATTGACAAGATGTAATCGAGAGATGTAGCGCTCGTTCTTTCGTTGGAATGTATCTGTTACATTAATGTCACACCTGTGTTTACTGGGTTCCACAAAAATAATATTGGAAAAATCCAAAAACACGTCAATTTGTATTGGGATGGGGACATTTTTGATGTCCAATTCGAACCCTACCCTTCAACCCCTTAGTGGAGGGAAGCACAAACCTCTCAAAAATTTTAAATAGGAAGGGGGTTCAAGTGGCACATTATTAGAAAGGCCTTTGAATTACCATATTGCCACATTTGAATTTTTAAATTTAGGAGATTTGTTTAAAAGATACAGGGTGACATTAAATTACAGTGAGATTTGTTTTGATTTTGTTTAATTTGACAATTACAAGTCGTTAAGCAATAGTAAAATGCTTGTTAAAATGTGTCTAAAAAATAACATAAATTAACGCAATAAATGATAACAAATTTTTTACCACCAACTTCCATACACTGCAATGATAGAGATTATGTTCGAAACGTTGTCGCATATTCGTTCAGAATACGTTGGCGTGAATCTTCTAATGAAGCTGGTTGCGTCGGTGTAGTGTGTTCTACCATCAATTTTTTTTTATTGAGTTCTTTGTTTAAAAAACTTTATGACCTTTCAATCCTTTCATTTTCGTAAGGTCAGATTCAAATACTACAATATACATAGGAAAGCTAATTAAAATACTTCTAAAGTTATAACATTTAAACTGTATAAAACACGTTAATATATTAATTAATTACATCATTATAATTCAGTATTTCTATTAAATAAGGTTAGATTTTGCTGGTGTTTTGTCTTTTATTAAATTTTCATCGTCATGGATACACATATCAAAGTGTTAATTGAAGCAGTTCTTATTCTAATAAAGTTATGAAAAGTAGAAGGCAACCTTGGTTGATTTCATTTAAACAATTTAGTTCTGTGTTTATGAATTAATTTCAAACTGTTTATATACTGTCAATCTCTGATTATTATCTACAGAATCTAGAACCTCAAAGTTTGTATTCGGGTTGAAAGCATGGCTAGAATTTAGAACATGATTAGCGAACGATGAATAATTTGTGTTATTGTTGTTGTTTGAGGTGATTCTCTTCATATGTTCTTTTATGCGTTCTTTTATTTTTCCATTGGTTAAACCTAGTAAAATCTTGGCAATTAAATTTTTAGGTACCTGATTCTTCTAGTTTATCTCTTGTGTCTTTCTTTTTTATTGGACCTGTTCCTTAGATTAGTCTGACTTGTAAGCTATGTTTATACTATTTTTCTCGAGTATTTTCTTGATTGTTTCTAAATTTCTACCTAGGTATGGAATGGTTGCAATAAACTATCTGTTGAAGATAAATTATCATCATTATTATTATTAGTATTTAACACGTTGTCTAGCATAAAGTTAACAATATATAAGAATTCTATAAGAACAGAGTAAAAAAACAACGAAATTTTCGCACGTATTTTGGTTTTTTGATCATACCTCTTAAACTATGTGTTCTACCGAAACTGTTATTTATATCTTTCTTAAGGTAGATTAAGTGTGCTAGAATTTGAGACCAGGATGGGTTCTGTACGTCCATTAGTTACCGAGTTACCGTTTTTCAAAAATTGACAAATGTTTTTTTTGTTTTTCTGCAATCTTCGTCGTCGCCGTTGTCGTCGTCGTTCATATCGATCAGCGCACTACTAGCGAATGACTGGCCTCTGCAAAACCCGCAGAGTCCCAAACATGTTAGGCTCGCTTTTTGGCAAGTGCAGGTCCCAAAGCACCCTTTTCAGCACTTGCACGACAGCATTTTCAGGAGCGATTGAGAGGCTAGGGCTATTGTCGTAGTGATGGTGAGTAGTCCTAAATCGCTGGTAGACCAACTCCAGTCGTTTGAGTTGTTTTCCACCCCTAATCATTTCTGTACTTGATAGTAAGCGCGAAACGCGTGGTACTTTGCAGCGTCTTTGGTGGGGGGGAGGCAAGCAAGGTTAACTTTGACTATAGCTGCTGACTTGACCAAGCACGTGTAATGGAGGCTGTTTAGAGACTCGGCGTAATCTCCTTCATAAATAGCCACAAGAAGCTTCTCACCAGCTGTGGCTGCCTCCTGGCGGGAATCTGGTTGCAAAAATATTTTCGCCAGCTCTATCAGTTTTTCTGGAATACACCATTTGACTTCCTCTGCCATAATAGGGCAGAGGTGGTGTCACAGACACTGAAAGCGTGAAGAAATAGCACAAGCCCTTGTGGTTATTCAAGGTCTCCATAGGCGAATGAGATGGTGGAACAATGGATGTACACAGACCCACCTCTGTCGCTTTTCTGGAAGTACACGTTCTTAATGATCAAACCCAAGCCATTAAGCAGGACCAATAAATTTACATCCTCTCCAATCACTATGACATTTTCTTAGGATGAACTCTTAGAGAGAGAGAGAGAGCAGTCCTGACGGTATCTGCATCAGCGTCTTCTGCAGATTGTTTGGCATATACTTTTTCTTGGGATACTGTAATCTGTGTCGACTCCTCCCCAGCTGTTTTTGTGCTCCTGTAGGCTGCATTCTTTGGGTACCCATTGAAAGCCACTGCAACACTTTTCCCAAAATGGTTGAACACGTAGCTGACGTATCTTGCCACAATTGCTCTAAGTCATTGCGATGCCAAACAACCTTGTGGATCAGATAACCACCATCCACTACTACGAATGTTGTGTTTCCTGTGATGATGTTGATGATGTCATCTTCAGTGAAAAGTGACAATGGGCATGGCACCAGCTCATTCTCAAAGTGTTCCTTCAATTGCTCATCTGAAAGAAATCGTAAAGCGTCTACATCAACTATCGTATTGACCGCTTTCACTGAGCTGGTGATGATTGCCAAGATGTTTACTTTTTCCTTCCGTTTAAATTTTACCGTCCCAAACGTGGTACTAACAAGTTGTTTCACGCTTTTAGCTTCCAATTCTTGGACCAAGTGGCAGTTGATCTCAGCACCTCCAACAATTCCACGTCTTAAGAAGAAAGAGGACAATATCTTTTTATTGGAATTAATTTTTTATAATTTCGTATTTTTCTGTCGTCTCCAGACAATTTTAGCAAATCAGGGCTTGTCGAGCGATAAAGTCTAGGAATTAAAAATGCATTTAGCAAGGGTGTTTTGATATTTGACGATTTTCGAGAAAACTATTTGGCCTATTTCCAAAAAGTTCTTGTTAATAGCTTTTATTGTAAGACAAGTCTTTTTGCCAATATTTAGCTTCAAACATGACCGTAACAAAGAAATATCACTTTTTGGAAAACCGTATCTCGGTAACTAATGGACGTACAAAGCCCATTCTGGTCTCAAATTGTGGCGCATTTAATTTAATTTAAAAAAAGAAAAATAACAGTTTCAGAACGCACGGTTTAGGAGATATGATCAAAAGACCAAAACAAGTGCGAAAATTTCGCTGTTTTTTGTCCACTACGCATGTAGCACAGGTTTTTCGGGTTGCATATCCGTAGGGATCCTAAAAATATTTAAAAAAATCAGAACTACCCTAATTTTTGCGCTGTTTGCCTTTTTTATGTCGATATTGACTGGTCTACTTAATTCAATCAAGTTAGCAAGTTTCTTGAAACTGGTAGTCGTGATATAACTACCGGTATAAAATACAGAAAGCTGGAGAAAAGTAGCTTGTTTGAAGAAAGACATAAATAGAAATAGAACGGATATAAAATAATCAAAAGTGCAACTCTAGTTTTGATTTATGAAACTTCAGAATTATATAGCTCGTGACGCTCTCTTAAACTCATAACTATCAGTCTTACTTTGTTAAGTTAAACAATTTTTTATTTTAGCTTTCTTGTCATTTTTAAATTTTATTATTATTAATTATATGCATTTTATTGCAAACTATTTCACTTTAAACTTAAATATTTCAGAAATACCCATTGTTCCTTATAAAACTTTACTTTTTAAAACTGCAATAATGCCCGAATTGCATCACATACACAAGAGTAAGGTTACGTCGCGCCGTAAAGTTTAACAACATAGTTACAAAGAAACTTTTAGTGGTTTTTCGCTGAAGTGTATTAAAGTACTCTTTGTGGGTATTTGCTTTTTTCAAAACAAAAGTTACTTGTTTTTACTTTTTCTATTAATTGTTACTCTAGTTTAATCCTGTAATGCATTTTCTACTTCAACATTGCGGTTTAGAGTACAAAAACAACCAAATTATCAAAAAAATTTTAATGTGACAATTTTCCATCTACATTTATAATATGTAATATTGTTTGAAATAGTCGCTTTGGTTTATTGTAGTTGTAAAAAAAGTTTCTTGATGAGACCACAAATTGTAAAGTGTTATAGGACTTCGTATAAATTATACTGAAAAAAGTCGATTCTACGCAGCGATGAAAATCGAAAGAGCTATAAAGCAGCGTCTTTTAGAAACTTATCCGAATAGCTTGAAATATATCTATAGAAATGGGGGGGTAATCGAGAGTTATTTTTAGGGTCTAAAAATACCAATATTGCTTTCTTTTCAATAGACTTTTTTTCAGTTATTAAAATGTAATTTTCAATCAATTTTACTGTATCACTAGAGATCATTAGATATAGAGAACGGTTTTACCCTTTTATATAAAATATTCCACGATATAGTAGTAGAACACAAACTTTTTTTTTATTTAATACATCCACTATGCAGTAAAATATTTTATGTTGGTTCCTTATGATGTAATTGTCTATAAAGTTTATGTGTTCTCAGTTTTGTGAACGCAATACCGCTCTTTATATCTAATTTTAACCTGGAGGTTAAGCCCCGGGATTATTCTACCTTAAAACCTTGTTGATAACATCTCGAACTAAAAGAAAGGTGAACTTAGGAATTGAAAGCCCTCAATCACTCTTCTCACTGACCTTTGGGCACGATTTAATAGACAGTCTGAGTTTTCTTCTAAAATTGATGTCGGATAGACATTAGGCCTTTTATGTAGACCAATCTCCGCTGAACAGGTCATAGGAAATAACCAATTTATTAAAGAAAAACGATTGGCTAGTATTTTTTTAGACGTTTGAAATTATGGGCTTTTAGCTAAGGGGGTAATTATGTTCTTGGTTGTTTTCTTCTTTTTGTTTCAGGTATATTTTATTGCAGTTCTTCTAGCAAATACCCTTAATCAATAAATCAAGAAATATTCATGCTTAAATTAATTGGTAATTTTATTAATGAAAATTGATATCAGTATAAGAGAAATGGAAACAATTCTAATTTATTTCTAAACCAATTAAATATTTATTGCGAAAGTAAGAGAATTTTAAAGGTTTGAAAGTCACCCCTCGTTTTTCATGTATTGCAAACATAAGATATCGTAGACCTGAATCCGGATTTCGGGCTTATCTGCCTGCATTAGCAGGCTGTGACGATTCCGTACTCACACAGACTGACGACAGCTTTATATATAGAATAGATTGTGGTCTGTTGATGAGGGTAAATAAACCGAAACTATGGTCCAGTTTGAGACACCTTATATTTAAAACAAACCACAAGAGTTAATTTTATCGCAATCGACCTGATTTTCTTGATTCAATTTTAATATAAATATATTTTTTTATTTACTGTGAAAATCACGTCTGCTGTGAGTTTATCCAGCGTTTTCATTTTATATATATATACGTATACATTAGTGTTTTGTCTTACTGATGAGAGACATTAATTTGAAACCTCGATTTTAGGTACATCAAAGAAATGTTTGGGATGAACTACAACTGTTGCAACTTTCAAGTAATTCGTAGAACTTCTCAAACTTATTCTAACGTTAACTATAAATCTAAGCTCAGTATTTTGTCTAAAGGATTATTGTGTGTGGTTAATTAGAAAGTAATTGCCAACGGCGTCCTTTACAATGCCACCGCAAATATCAAACCTTTTGCAAAAATAGATATGTTTGTCCAATTCTCGTCTACTGTTTCAGGCATAGAACTATATTTTAGCGCATATTGCAAACAAAAGATTATTTAAAACTGCAGAGAAATATTAGCGGCTCCTGATGTAGAATTAGCTCGTAAGTCAAAGCTTTTGTAGATGAAGCTTGCTAGGGTCCAAATTCGATTGTCAAACTTTGGTAAGCTGCTGAAAACTAAAATAGAAAAATGTGAATCTCGGTACAGTCAAAGAAACACTGAGCCCAAAGTATTCAAATAAGATCAGCCAACTATGAATGCCACGTCATTGCAACAGCTGAACCTGTTACAGACTACACTGTTCGGATAAGAAAGCAAGATTACTGGTTAAGTGATGAGAAGTTAGGAAATTCAGACACCGTTAGAGCGGTCCACAAACAGTAGGGAATAAGAAAAGCATCTACTTATTTAGATGTCTTAAGTATACCTTAAAAACTCACGAAATTAAGGGTTATACTTTACCACCACCAGTGGAGTTAGCGCAGGCTCGCTGCTAGGACGTAACTTGAACAACCTAGGTCTAACTCGTTGACTGCGTCGCGAATCCTGCAGAATTCTAAGGATTCTGAAATACATACATTCGTAGTCCTTCCTCTTCTACCTTTTGGTGTAGAGGGAAATGAAGTTGAGTTCCTTCTAAAGCCGTCTGTCTCCAGCCATTCTCTCGGCCTCTCTCAAATCCAGACCTCTCCTCTGTAACGTGTTGTCTATTCTATCATTCTACTTTGTTCTTGACCTCCCTCGTTCCTTCTTTCGGTCCGCTTTTGCCTGTCAAATTTGCTTAACCACTTTCTGTTCATCCATCCGAACTAGATGCCCAAACCATTGCAGTTGTCTATTTTCAATTTGCTTTAGCATAAGATTTACAGGATTCTGTTTGTGTATACTCTCGTTACTTATATGGTCCCGCCTGCTCACTTGCAGTCTATTTTTGTCCCTATCACTTAGTGTCCATGTTTCACACCCGTATGTCACAATCGGTGCCTATACACTTCAAAAAACCTTCATCTTTGTTTGTAAGCTTAGTTTTCTCTCCCAAATAAAAAATTTTGTTTGGCGCATTGTAAAGCCTTGACGCACTGGCAATCATCCCTCTCACAACTGATCCAAGGTATTTAAAGTTACCTGTTTGCTTAATATTTTTTTCATTTATTCAGACGTTTGTCTGGACTCTATCCTTGGTAATAACTAAAACCCCGTGTTTTCCTCATCGATTTTTAACCAAAATTTGTTGAAGATATTATTCCAGAAGTTAAGATTGCTCTGCAGGTTTGCTTGCGAGTCCGCGACAATCACCAGATCGTCCGCATATAGCATGTCAGAGACATAGACCTGTCTAAGCTTTCTGACTCCAACTGTATTTTTTTTTATATTAGGTCTATATTCTATATCAATTTTATCCATTAGTACTCTTCCTTGCCTTACTCTAGTAGCAGTGATGAACTCCTCAGATACCTGATTGTTTGTCCTAACTATGTTCTGATTGCTTGTATCAGCATATTTGCCACTCGTTTCTCTTTCAGGATTTTCCATATTTCCTCCCTAGGGGCACTATCAAATGCTATTTCCAGTTTGATAAAGCACATAAACAGTTTAGTATCACTTTTTCCAACTCTCCCTGCCAGCTACCTTGCTGCAAATATCAAATTCGTCGTTCCTTTCCCTGGTCTGATACCTCATTGATGTTCACTCAAATTGGTAAATTTGATGAGGAGAAGCGAAATAATAATAAACAGAGAATCAAGTTTACGCGCAACATGGACAGCAGAGAAGAGAGCTCAATAATCGATTTAGTGTTGGTTGGAAGAGAGTACTGTAAGGTAATAAAAGATGTACGAGTAAAGAGAGGGTTTGAGATAGGTTCTGACCATCCTTTAGTATACATCGAGCTACAGAGAAAAAGAGAACCGTGTGTAGAAAGAGAGAAAAAAAAGAAAAGCATAGAAATCCAGTGTCAGAGTGTATAAGTTACTACAAATAAACTTGAGGAAAAGATACCACAACAGATTAGATGTAGCATTGTGAAAAACCAACTGGAAAAAGGAGAATAATTTAGAAAAACCATTGAAAATCTATCAGCACACCATCTGCATAGTAGGAATACAAATATATGGGTCATTCATGAATAACAATACTAAGGGGACAGGATAATGGAATGAGAATATTAAGAGA
>VTPC01008315.1:0-28118 GCA_011009095.1 Ignelater luminosus
AAATTTAAAAAAATTCTCGTAAAGGCTCAAATCTCAAGCCAAAACCAGTATAATTATTTATGGAAAATTTTTCTGAAATTTTACCCTGAAAAATAACGAGACAGAAACCCTTGAGATTCTGACTTCTGAATATTAACGCCCATTGTGTGATTGATCGGAGACCCAGTATTTTTTTATTTATTTTATGAAGCAATAAACTGCTTACAATTTACATAAATTAAATTAAGTCAATATCAAAAATACATATCTAGTGTTTACTACGCTTAATTAAAATATAAAACAAGTTATTAAAATTAGGAAAAACTGTATAAATGCATATTATTAACTAAATAGTATATTATACTTAAATAACGTAATTTAAATGTAATTAATGGATTAAATAATAATTTCAAATGAATTGCTTTATGTGTTTATATAATTCACATTTAAATTTATTAAGATTTTGTATTTCTTTAATTGTTTAAACAAATTGTCAAAGTTTATATTAATGTAGTATATAATATGTGTAGTGGATCTTTGGATCTAAAGACTTAAGATCCATTCAATTGGTATCTAGATCAGATCAAAAGATATTCTTCAAAACAGTATCTAGATTCAGATACAAGATCTTCCGGTTGTATCTACCAGGTGTATACCTATGAAATGAGACTTTCAGCTATTAGACCACAGATGTCGCTAGGAGTATTTTTAAACTGTCCCAAATGTCTTATTTTTTTTCGTCTGTCATCTGTCAACAATATTCAATTCATTGTTTGTGATGTTTCATACAACAACGCATTTTTTTCGCTCTTAAAAATGTCGAATTTCGTGCCTTCAAACTACGATTTGCGGACATCGTTGATTTTCTGTTATCAATTGAAGAAAAACGCTTCTCAAGCTCATCAAATGCTTATAGAAGCTTACGGTGGACATGCTCTAAGCAGAGCACAGTGCTTCAGGTGGTTTGAAAAATCCCGAAGTGGTGATTTTAGCGTGGAGAACGAGGAACGTGGCCGGCCACCGAAAAAGTTTGAGGACACCGAATTGCAAGCATTGTTGAATGAAGATGATGGTCAAACGCAAGAAATGATGGCAGAGCAGTTGGGAGTGACCCAAAAAACCATTTGCAAACGTTTGAAAGACATGGGCATGATTTTAAAGGTCGGAAGATGGGTGCCGCATGAACTGACTGAAAGGCAGCAAGAGAACCGAAAAACCACTTGTGAAATGCTGCTCTCCCGGTTCAAAAGGAAGTCTTTTTTGCATCGAATCGTTACGGGTGTATTTCTCCAATCCCAAGCGTAAACGATCGTATGGTCCGCCCGGCCACAAGCCAAAATCAACGGCCAAACCAAATCGCTTCGGCCGCAAGGCAATGCTGTGTGTTTTCTGGGATCAGCATGGTATGATTTGGTACGAGCTATTAAAACCAGGTGAAACAGTTGACGGTGCACGCTACCAACGACAATTGGCCGATTTGAACAGCGCTATACACCGAAAACGCCCAGAATATGCCGATCGGCGTCACAAAGTAATTTTTCTTGATGACAATGCACCACCACATCGAACAAGAGCGACCCGGGAATTGGTGGAGACGTACGATTGGGAACCGCTGGTGCATGCGGCTTACTCACCAGACTTGGCGCCTTCCGATTATCATTTGTTTGCATCGATGGGCCACGCACTTTGCGAGCAGCGCTTCAATTCTCACGAAGAAGCCAAACAATGGCTCGATGATTGGTTTGCGGCCAAAGACGGCCAATTTTTTTGGCGCGGCATTCACAAATTACCTGAGAGATGGGTAAAATGTGTCGCTAGCGATGGCTATTATTTTGAAGATTAAATTTGTAACCATTTTTTGTTAATAAACGTTTAAAATTGAAAAAAAAGTCTCATTTCATAGGTATACACCTATGTAGATCTAGATACTTGAATCTAGATCCTACCCAACACTGCTAATAACCAAGTAAGATTTTGCGCGTTCAAAATGAATCAACGAAAATCAATTATTAGCCTAAATTATATCCCCATTGTATACATTAAATAAAATGTAAATTGCGCTAAAACAGAACATTTTAGATTTTCATAGGAATTCCTTCGTCGGCTAACACGAGGAAATTTTGATACTTAGAAAAGTAACAGAATAGTACGCTTTAGACGACACCAGTTAGAAAACCTGAATAAATTGTTGGCCAATTTATTTTTTTAATTTCCTTAAAAAACCTTAATATGATCTTGTCAGCACGTTTTCAACAAACTAACAATTCTTTCATCAGGCTTTAAATCAACAATATAATGTAACGAGAGATACAAGACGGGAGTGTACCTATTTTAAAAATCCATAAAATAGTTACATCTTTTCGACTGAAAGCTTGTCTACTGATCAGCAGTAGATAACCAAGCGTTGTGGTTTAGCGTTAACGCAATGCACTTGCTTACGGGTGACGCGACTCAAACTCCTCAAACTTTGCAAACTTAGATTTACCGTCATTTTTAAATTTATTTACTTTTAACTTCTTACCCTCACCTTTTCTAAATTTCCATTTTGGTTGAAAAGCAACTTCTGAACTATTATAAGGGCTCACCCTCAAAACAGGACTCTATGAAGTAGACTGCTTTGGAAAGCACGGAAGTTAAATGTTCAGGCAAACAGAGATTGCTCTAGACGTCTATAATGAACTTGGTGTTAAGATGTTAATTACTCAAACGTTGCAAGTTTATAATAACAATAAGGGGAATTTTAGCCTCTTTAAGTTCTACTCTAAGATTATTAAAAAATAAACGAAGGCAAAGAAGTTACTCAAACTATTAGCATAACGATTGCAATGGCTCAAGTGCAAAACGTCGCATCCACAAACTGCACAATGTTACAGGAAGAACAAAAAACATAAACACGCTTGATAGAGAATTTAAATGGTGAAAAAATCTGACTTTTTAAAATTTTTCAGGGTTAAGACATTTTGCACTTAAACCATTAATAAACAGAATTTAAACTGCATTTTATAGCAATTACTCTGTTGTAGGTTATGGTGGCTCACCTTTCTGTTGATATCTTTATATTTCTGTATTACTTCCATTCTACAAGCATATAGCAAATGGGACCTTTTTCCTGTGGTTGTTTCATTTTCAACAAGCGAAACGGCCGTTTGGAAAATACCTTTCCCAGCTGTTACAATATGCCCTCAAACTAAAGCACAGAGAAAATTAGTTAATTATACAGATCTAGTACTAAGAATAAAAAATGGTGAAACACTTGATAATAAAACGTATATTTTTAACAAAAATGTTAAACTTTGTACTATATACGTATTTTTAGGTCAGTGGACTATCAACACATGTCAATGATTTGCAGAACACCATGGAATTCCTTTGATGACACACATAATTTATTAGAAGTTATTGACGGCAGCTTATTAATTCGTTTTTTTATGAAAGTACTGTAGATAATACGATAATGTAAATTATGATATTGAAATTATCTGTTCAGGTACAGCCAAGATTCTATGATACAGTGGATAAGTGCTTCTGGATGGGAAAGGATTTTTCAAAAAACATTGATAGTTTATTCACACCCGTTATTACAAATGAAGGCATTTGTTATTCATTCAATTTGTTAGATCGAAGTGAGATGTTTACTGAAACAGTAGAGTAAGAATATTAAAATCATAGTAAAATTCAAAAAATAAAGTTGCCTATTTTTGCAGCAATGATTTTTATGAGAATTTTCTAATACCGCATGTTCCACCTACAAAATGGTCTATAGAAAAGGGATATCAAGCTGATTCCGATTTAAGATCTTTTCCTTACAGAAGTGTGATGAGTGGTTTACAGGGTGGATTGGAGTTAACCTTGTTGGTAAATTCTTCAAATCTGGATTATTTTTGTGGGGATACACTTCAAGGTTATAAGGTAAATAAAACTTGCGTCATCATAAAATAACTTCTGTTAGATATGGTATGCTTTCTTTGATGAAGAAGTTTTACTCTTTATCTCATTAAGAATAGTACAATTTATAGATTATCCTTCATAATCCACTGCAACTGCCATATGCAAAACAAAGACATTTTTTTGTTGGTTTAAATCAAGATGTTCTGATAGCAGTAAAGCCTAACATGATAACGACTTCCAAAAGTTTGGTGGGTTATAGTCCATTACACAGAAAGTGCTTTTTTACATATGAAAAGGAATTAAGGTTCTTCAAAGTTTATGACCAAAAAAATTGTTTGCAAGAATGTCTATCAAATTTCACCTACAATCATTGTAACTGCGTTGCATTTTATATGCTTCGTAAGCTGTATTGCCTATCCTTCCATTACTGTATATTGTTTTCATCTTTCATTTTTTAGATGATAATTCAACACCAATTTGTGGACCTAGAATGGACGATTGCATCAAAGAAGCTGTGTGTAAGATATATTTAATTTTCATAAGAATTACATTTCTAGCAGATTCTTCTATGTATCAATTTTATCACTACGTAACTATGTTTTTAATACACTAATAAAGTTTTATTTTTAGCATTGTTTCTTGTAAATGATATCAAGATAAAAATGGAATATCAACAGGACAAGAATAAAAGAAATCTAAAGAACTATATAAGCACAGAAAAATGCGACTGTTTGCCAACATGCAATTCTTTAACATTTGAAGCTGAAGTTTCTCAAACAGATTGGAGTTGGAAAGAAGCTGCCAATATTTTGTCCGATAAAGCTCGTGAACTTTCCAAAACGTAATATTACCTACAATTTAAGTATTTTTTTTGTTTTACATAAAGATTACACTGTTTCAGGACACACTGGTCGAGACTACAAATATTTTTTAAAGACATGCAGTTTATAACATCAGAAAGGAACGAGCTGTATGGCAATATGGATTTTTTGGCCAGTTGTGGAGGTTTATTAGGATTATTTATTGGGTTCTCGTTTATTTCAATTGTGGAGATTTTATATTATATAAGTTTAAGACTTTTCTGCAATTTCCTAAATGGTAGGAGACGTAATGTAAAAGAAAGCGATAGTGTGTAAGGTATAATAAAATTATTAGTGTAATCTTTTGCTGATTTTTTATAGACTTTACAGATTTATCTACAAATTTGAATACTATGCTCTTTACACATAGCTAAAACTCTAGAATATACAGCGCTTTCATTTGAAAACTTCCCACCTTGAATAACTCTTTAGTTTTTTTAAATTATCAAAAGTCGCTAAAACACGTCGATTTTGTTTTAGGGGGGGGACCATTTAATAACCTATTCAAATCAGTTGGAAAACCTTTCCCCTCCTCCCAACCACCCTCCACTCCAAAATTTTAAATAGCACTATCCCATGTACGATACATCATTTTAAGGGGTATAAGATTTTCAATCTTTTATATCAAAAGAAATTAAGATCGGCCCAACCGTTCATGACCTACAGATAGAAATATATTTAATTCATTTATGCATTTCTGTCTCTAGTTCACGAACGGCTCGGCAGATTTTTAATTTTTTTGATGAAAAGCATTGAGAATTTTATGCCTTTCAAAATGATTTATCACACATGCGGCAGTGCCATTTAAAATTTTAGGAAATCTTCACACTCCTTCCAACCACACCCAGCCCAAAACTTTAAATGGCACTGCCCCATTTGTGATATATCATTTTAAAGAGTATGGAATTTTCAATCTTTTACATCAAAGAAAATTAAAACTGGCCCAGCCGTTCGTGAACTAGAGACAAAAATGTAGTCAATTCAATCAATACATTTCTGTCTCTAGTTCACGAACGGTTAAGCCGATTTTAATTTTCTTTGATGTAAAAGATTGAGAATCTTATACCCTTTAAAATGATATATCACACATAGGGTAATGCCATATAAGATTTTTGGGTGAGGGGGAAAGTTTCCCAACTGATTAGAATAGGTTATTAAATGTCCCCCTCCAAAAACAAAATTGACGTGCTTCAGCGATTTTTGATAATCTTACTAATTAAAGAGTTATTTAAAGTGAAAAGTTTTCAAATGAAAGCCCTGTATATTGTCTAATAAAACATAAAGTAGAGAAATTTAACCGAAGAAAATCTTTATTTGGTTCGATAAAGCTGTAGCAAGATTGTGTTAAATATACAAATGTTTCAAGCAAAGAAAATCAACGAAAATTACACATTTTTTTCAGTCATTCAGAATAGATCAGGAATGGCCAAAGTATGGCCCTCGGGCCAAATGTGATTCACAGACAATCTAGGATTTTTCCTTTTCTTATGATCTTGTATTCTCTTAAAATATTGATGACAACAAACCAATCTCTGTGAGTAACATTGCTGGTAGGGGTGGATAGATTATTCAGTCAGTTTTTGTTTCATTTGGATTTCCATCAAAAAAACTTGCCCATCTATTAAGTTTGGATTCATACCGTAAGAGTTAAAATAATAGTTAATGGGATTATCTAAAACCTCGGTACATAAGTCATCAGCAGTAAGAATTAGAAAAGATAACATCCATATCCGTTTCTGGGTGGTCTATAAAAAAAATTAATAATTATTATTAAAGTTCGAACTTATAAGCACAAAAGTAATTAAAAAAAGCCCTTTAAAAAGCATAACATTTTATTGAAAAAAGCATAAAAATATGCATAAAAATTTTTAAAATTAATACAAAATAAACAATAGAAAATGTTATTCATTTGATTGGTTATTAAGAAAACAACTTACAATTAAATGTTTTTCTAAATTTTGAATTTTAAAACTGGCTCTTTTGTCACTTAATAAATAACACATGGGCTGAAAAGTCCCAGGCCTAATAAAGAAAACACGGTTTTTTTTGTTCAAAATTAGCTTTATTCATCAACGTAATTTCCATCAAGAACAACGCAATCATTCCAGCGCCGCTCTAACATTTCAATACCACTTTTGTAGAACGATTTATCTTTTGCCTCAAAATAGGACTCAGTTTCAGCGATAACCTCTTCATTCGAGCGAAATTTCTTACCGGCAAGCATTTTTTTTAGGTCTGCGAACAGCCAGTAGTCGCTGGGAGCCAAATATGGCGAATACGGTGGATGTGGGAGCAATTCAAAGTTCAATTCATGTAGTTTTGCCATTGTTTTGATTGACTTGTGACACGGTGCGTTGTCTTGATGAAACAAAACTTTTTTCTTTGCCATATGCGGTCGTTTCTTTGCAATCTCGGCCTTCAAACGCTCCAATAACGCTATATAATATTCACTGTTGATGGTATTTCCCTTCTCAAGATAGTCGATGAATATTACACCACGCACATCCCAAAATATCGAGGCCATAACCTTTCCAGCCGATTGTTGTGCTTTCGGTCGCTTTGGACGAGGTTCACCAGTTGCTGTCCACTCAGATGACGATCGTTTTGATTCCGGAGTGAAGTGATGGATCCATGTTTCATCCATTGTCACATATCGACGCAAAAATTCCGGTTTGTTACGTTTAAACATGGCCAAACACTGCTCAGAAACATCAACACGTTCTTGTTTTTGGTGAACAGTGAGCAAACGCGGCACCCACTTTGAGCAGAGCTTTCTCATAGTCAAATGCTCATGCAATATAAAGCCAACACGTTCTTTTGATATCTTTACGATGTCAGCTAACTCACGCAACTTCACTTTTCGGTCATTCAAAACGATTTTGTGGATTTTTTTGATGTTTTCTGGTGTTACCGCCTCATTTGGACGTCCACTGCGTTCTGCATCATCGGTGTCTCTACGACCACGTTTGAAGTCAGCAAACCAACGTTTTATTGTTGTTTCTGATGGAGTGGAGTCCCCATAACACTTTTCAAGCCATTGCTTCGCTTGAACGGTATTTTTTCCCATCAAGAGGCAGTGTAAAATTAAAACACGAAATTGTTTTTGATCCATTGTTTTGAAAATAACAAAAGTAGCGTCACTCTTAGCACAATAACTCACAAAATAATGAATAGAATATCATGAAATTTTAACAGCTGTCTTTTGAAGGTTAGTACTAACTGAAAAAGCGGTGAATGCAATAGAACTAGCGCCATCTATTTGTTAGGCCTGGGACTATTCACCCCATGTGTTAGTGTGTAAATAAAGTAAGGAGTAATATTCATATTTCTTATTATCGCTTTTTGGAAGAAAAGCTCCGACAGGTCAATTTTATTTGTTTCCTCCGGATTTTATGGACGTTAATCTTAATTTTTTAGTTTACTACTTTGGAACCTATGACGTCATCGCATTTTTTTTTAACAAAACCCCCTTATTTTTTACCAACCCGAGCTTATTCACTGTGCAACTGCTTTCTTTATTTTCGCTTGTCTTTATGTCTTTTCTTTGTTTCTCTCGATAAACCTAGACGTTTCGCGCCTTTTCTCGCATATTCGACGGTCGTAACGCCTAGAAAGTTCGAGTCTTCTCTGATATATTCGATGCACTTATTTGGTGGCACTCTACAGTATATTAGATTTAATTAACGTTTTACCTAAGTCAAAGTAAAAACTTTCTGTCCATCATTTCTTATAGATTGTGTAATGGTTTGTTGCGTATTTTATCGAATTGTATATGCTTTCAAACGATCTTTATGTGTAGTCTTTACATGCTGCTGTACGATAAATTGTTTATCGCACTGAATCTAAAATGATTCATAATTAAAAAGATTCATGCGAGACAATAAAAATTTAAAACCTTACAGTCTTTATGCAAGCTTGACAAAACAATTTGCCGTTATCTAATTTTGACTCGGAAAAGTTACTTGTCCACTCTTCAATCGTTTTCCGTTTTGGCATTGTATCCAATTAAAATTCACAAAAATTTTAAAGTTATCCAAAATTAATAAACACTTTTCTACACTGTCTTAATAAAAATCACAAAAATCTTCACTAACCACATTCTCGTTCACTAATCTTTTAATTGTTAACTTCTTAATAACGCCATCGAATTTGTACTACATACAACATCTAGTACATTTACATTTTATTAATGTATGCCAAAAATGTTTATACCGGACTTTATAAAATAGAGAAGTATAACCAACACTGCCTGATTAATTACCTTGACATGACATCAGAGTTTTAATGTTACGTACGATAAGAAAAATATGTCTTTACTTGAAATAGTTAATACAGAAATACAATGACAACTTATATTTTTATAATTAATCGGTTATTATTTATGAATTTTAATTTAAAAAAAACATTTTTCTTCCAATGGGTTTAGAAAAAGCAAATAATAAGCACAAAAGCATAAAAAAAGCATAAAAATGGTAAAATAAGAAAAAAAAAGCAAAAAAGCACAACAAAGTGTTGCTAATTTGACTCTATTTTTTGTAGTTTGCACACATTTGAAGTAATACTTATCTTGCTATTAATAATTACGTATAGCAGTAATGTTTAGAATCCGAGCTCTAATTATTACTTTTGAATAAAGCTTAGTTTTAAGCAGTAAATATTTGGTTATTTGTTGTGTTAAGTCTTTCAAGTCGACCATCTTCGAGAAGAACGTGCTTTTGTAAATGTTTATAGCAAAAACAAGATTATGTGCCTCCTTCATAACTAGGGCCCGGAAATATATGCACTAAAAACCTACTAATTTTAGCTGCAAAAATAAAACACTTACTGTAGAAGAAAACGAGTGTACAATGCCGATAAGGGGCGACTTGTCAAGTATGACATGTTGTGCCTGGTTCCAGATGTTTGCAGTCCGATGAATTTCAACCTTTTGTGAACAATATTATTTTTAAATTGTCACAATAAATGTTTTGAATGTAGGTATGAACACTAAGAAAATTTACATTTAAAATCTAGAAGATTGTGAATGAAATATTCATAATAAAATCACATTTAGTAATAAATGTTTTTCTTTCTTTACTTACTTACTGAAAAGAGCGTCCGAAAAAATGAAAACACGGTTTTATATGCACTATAAATATATAAAGTCTAAGAAAAATGCACAAAAACTTAATTACTTGCATTATATGCGCTAACCCTTCATATACGCATTTATATGCACTATAAAACTTAGTAGAATTGTAAGATGCATGATCAGTAAAGATATCTTAACATGATGCGGCTGCATACCTACAAATAAAACATGCAATTACATATAATTCCGGGCCCTATTCATAACAGACACCTGTGCGTATGCGATGCATGTGACTTGGAGCAAATTGGAGAGTCATATTATGCTCAAAATCTCATCAATCTTACTTTTATCGTTTATAAGCCACCGCAGAAAAGCAGTTTTTTATGCTTTCTAAACACCCAGTATATTTGAAACCAAAGACTGAAGTAGGTATGTTTCTGTGAACGTGTAATATGCTACTAGTAATTATTTTGACAGTCCAAAAGTCTGTATAATTAATTAAATCTGCTAAGCAAATTCTAGAACAACCTGTACACTAGCAAAATCAAAAGCTATAAATTAGTTTATAGAATACAATAGACAATAGTTTTTATTCTCTCCTTGTACGATATTAATTAAGTATTAATTTATTTATTATTGTTAATTAATGTTGGGCAAAAATTTAATTGATAATAATTTTCCAGATGAATTACAAATACATGCTTTTATTTATTAACAAGTTACTATTAACATGTATAATTATTTCTAAATTTCTAAGAATTAATATTATTTCAGAACTTTGAAATATAGTTTTTCTACGTCGTAATTTATGGCCTGGTTGCGTAATTTGCAGTAGCAAAACTTTTATTGTGAAAAACTAAAGCTGAAGTTTTACTTTTGTAGAAACAAAAAAACTTTAGCTTTTCTAATAATTAGTATGTCGATCTAGGTTAAGACATTTGATGAAATTTTACAATAAACAACTAGTTTTGCAATCAGTAATGACTTAGGAGTTAGGTTTCGAAGAATATCAAGATATTTATATTAAGCATTTCATTTAAAATTAGATATTTGATGTTATTTCTTGCTTAGTGAATCGATAGCGTAATTTTTAACTCCGTTTATTTAATTAGTTTTGATAACAACTGCATTTATGTATTAATGTAAGAAATATCAGCTTAGATCACTTTGCTTGCTTCACCCGTCTAATCAATAACTAGTCATTGTTAGCTTGTTGTTGACTTAGCCCTTTTTAGCCAACAAGATCTAAAAGATAACAGAGAATACAAAAATCGATTTAAAAATTAATTCTAATTGGTCTAAATGCTGTCGGGTTTACTACATGTTTATCTTTCAAAATTAATCGAGAGCTTTATTTGATTTATTATTTGAGATGTGCCAACTTGGCTGCATTGAAAAAAGAATGCCAAACTGTCCAGTGTAACACAAACTTGTTATCTCTTAGTAGGTAGGATATAGGTAGTCCTAAATCTTCAAACAAGCAAAAGAGTTGGAATTGCTCATTCTACCCTATAAAATTATCCGTGGAACTTATAATTGCTGCATTGTATTAGTCGTCTGTATTTATTAAATTTTTGCAAGTTGATATATAAATTAGTTCATTTAGTTCATACGTTGCATTGCTCGCCCAGACAGTAGTATCTGTTCGAATGAACTACTGAGATCCCCAAATAATGTTTATTTTACCCTTAAACACTTTTCATTACTTTTATTCCAAGTCTATCCGAACAGTCAACAACTTTGTAATAAATTTCTTCATTAATGAAATACATAACCTTAACATACTCGTGGCAAAAAAAGATACTAGAAACCTCGGTTACTAAAAAAAGCGTTTAAAGAATCACAGCTACCGTATAAGAGCTGCTTTTTTACCGACTGTTTACGGTTACCATTCAGATATAGTCTATATCTTTTGAACGTAGCCACAATATAACAGGTTTGAAAGTCAGACCATGACACCACGGTAGTTTTTCTGATTCCTTTCAACACAAGATTTCTTAAGTCTTCAAATCAAGAAATATTTTTAAATGATAAATTTAGCATTTTTACCGATAACCAAAAAACTAAAGAAGACTTCTGCGGTAGGTATTGTCTTTCTGATATCGTAAGCAAACTTTTGAAGCGCCAAATCAATAAATCTACCAACTTGATCACCCCTTCTACTGTTAGTCTTACTCTTACTCTTCTGATATTTGTTTTGTTTTCTCCAGCATAAGTTCAGTAAATCCAGCATCTCTTTTCTACCACTTTCCTTCATATATTTTATTAGTCCAAGAGCTGTCTCGTCTACACCCTGTGCTTTCGTAATCTATTTTATCTATTGCCTGCCCCAATTCTATCATCCAGATGTTGTCTCCTCACATGTTTCGTCTCTTTTTCTCCCTTGCTGTCTCTCCATGTTCTTATCATTTATCTCATTCCTTTTATCAGAATTTAGGAAAACTTCAAAGTATCCTTCCCACCTCCTGATAATTTTGTCATCATCTGTTAATAGTTCACCATCTACCGCCTTAATTTGCTGCAACTTGTACTCCGTTTTATCTTTGAATGATTTCAATACTTTGCATAACATTTTTTGATTATTCTTTCTGTTAGTTTCCATTAGTATCCCAAATTCTTGCCAGGATTTCTTTTTGACTTGCAAATACCATATTTCTTACTTCGATTTTTTTTATATTTATACGCATGGTAGTTGGTATCATTTTTATCTTGTATCTTCCATAGTTTCTTCTTATCCTTTATTGCTCTTTTGACATCCTCATTCCACCATACTGTTTTCTTTTCTCTCTCAACCGCACACTTTTCCTGCTACTGTAATGAGTATTGTCTTGAATCTTTTCCACTTCCCATTTAAATTGTCTTTTCCTTGTTTATTTCTATCTAATTTCTTTGTTAGTTCCTTCTGGTATATTTTCCTTATTTCTGGTTTTCTCAGTTTGCAGTTTCTTTTTTTCATGTTTGCTTCTTGTTTATTTTGGGTTGTCTTTTAACGGAAAGTGGTCACTCCCTATTTCGTAACTTCATTTTACTCTCACGTCTTTTATTTCGTTTCTGTTTGTCAGTTCCATGAGCTACGAATCCCTGTCGGGCCTTAACGAAATCAGAGCTAGAAGCAAACCTCTTTACGGTTAACCAATTAGTAAAATTTTATAAAACAACCGGAGAAAATCCACCTAATCTCCCCAATGAAACGGTAACCTCGAAAATTAGGAATCTTGCTATTGAAGTGATAAATTAACAATGACATGAAAAACCAACGGATCTTACTAACCGCGGCAAGGACAAGCAAACACGTTTTTCTAAGAAAAGAAGTTTTAAATTATTCAAAAAAGTCTTTAAAAGTAAATTTAATTACTACTAAGCCCGAGGTTGTCTCAAAGTTGAGGAGGATCTAAGAACTTTAATTAGTAAAATGAAATAGCTGATAAAGGCAAAATAGTTGAAAATTAAATGGAATCTATTATCAACATGATCCAACTGCATACATCTTTTTCAACAAAGATATAAATAAAGTAAAGTTTAACGTAAACTTCACATTTGTAAAAGAATTATTTAAAGAAATGTAAGCAAAGTTAGGAATTGAGGAAAATATAATAAACAGATTCTATAAGAAGATTCCTATTTCAGACAGAGGCAGAATTAATTAGCCCATAACAAATTAAAGTTTCACGAGATATGAAAATAAACAGAAATTTCTAACTCAAGCTTATCAATGCCCAAAAGTATAGTTATAAAAGAATAAAAGAAGACCACGCAAATTAATACATGAAATTTTTGTAAGGCAGATGTTAATAAATTTCGAAACCGGAATTAATTAAGCTTGAAGTTAGAATTAAAGTAGTTCTACCTAAAACGTCCTTAAGGTAACAGAGATAAAATTTAAAAAGAATACCTGAATTTTTTTAAATGAACTGGGAGTTTAATAAATCAAATGCCTCCAAATCTTCTAGTGACGTTAATTACATAGTGAAGCAATCACTACCTAAATAGGCGCCACCAGGGATCAAAAATGTCAACCTAAGGTAGAAAAATGCTGAAATTGCAGTCGTATCGACGGAAAGCAAAACTACACAACTGACATTATGCATGGAACGAAAAATGATCGCTACAGCATATAGAAATGAAGAAATTATTACATTTCGAATATACTGTTAAAATCTTAGTTGCAATGATTTTGAGAGAAATAGAAGCAAGGGAGAGAATTTTAATGGCAAACGAAGCATGTGACTACTTACCTTCTTGTATGTTGCTAAATATCTTACACCAATCTTGAATAAAAAGAATATTTTGAAGCACTTAAAATTAACTCCAGTGAATTTTGAGAATACATTGATCCACTTTAAAAATTGATTTATAAGAATATATCTCTTATAGCGCTGAAACTTCTTCTTGAAAGAAAATAAATTTTTTATTACTGAAAGAAATGAAGTGTACAGTCATTTAAATTTTTCTGCTAACTGTGTAGGATTATTAAGATTTGTTGTAAGTTTTCCATTGCTATCAGTAATTGAGTTGCTTTATTATGTTACTCAAAGACTCGTCTGTACGTACGGACGATACTTTTGATTTGCCTCTCCTGAATTAGTACTTACTTAGTACAGCTAAGCAATAGAGATTTATTTATTCTTTACATTTACAGCACTTTACGGATTGAATGTTTCTTATGCACAGACATTCTGATTAATTTTATGTGAATTTTATAGAGGCATTTCTTGGTAAAACAAAAGAAATTGGAAAAATATTGTATAGATAATTACTTTAAATTTAAATTAGTTATTATTAGTGTTGCATTTTTGCAGTTGAAGGCATATATGCACATCTATTGCTTGTATGTACAATATTGTAATTTAACATAAAAAATTTATTAAAAAATAAATCACTGCTCGAAAAGTAAATTTACTTATACCTTTAAAGATTCACTCGATTTAGAAAGTAGCGTAGCTGTTGCACAGCTTTGGTTAATAGATGCAACGTTTTTTACTTAAGGTGAGCTTACCCGTTTAATATTCAAAACACTTCTTGCGGTTTTTTGTTTCCAAACAACAGCAATATTGTTGACGATGTTAGAATGTTTTCCAATTTATTTTCTAAATAAAATCGCTCATTCCAGTAAAAAAAAATGGGAAAGTTCCACTTTTTATTAAGAAATTTCAAGATTAGACAAGTTATTGAACCTCCTGCAAGTCTCTATCGTAACATACTAAAAGAAAAAATGTGTTATAAAGTCAATTATTCTCACAATTCGAAAAAACATTCAGTCTAATATTAAGTCTATAATTCCTAAAGTTCGTTTTTCAACCTTTATAACTTTTTCTCTCTCGACAGTCTGTTAACATTATTTTTACTTTATACACGCTGTACACCATTTATAACACATGCATATACGACAAACAAAAATTAAAAATTTGGTTTTGTTTAGACGGGTAAAACCATCTTAAGGTTGGGATATTGTAAAAGGAGAAGTACCTATAAATAAGGAAAGCGAATTTTGCGACGGGAGATGCTGAACCCTTTTAACTAGCAGAAATACTATTCTAAATTTAAAACTGCAGTTGTAGAAATCTGTTTAACAACATTCCTGTTAGATTCTTTAAGGGTTGTATTTAATACTATGAGAAGAATATTTCCATTTTTGCGATAACGCCGAAGCATACGAGAAGAGCAGCAGGTAGAACTGAAATATAAGTGAACAAAAGAGGTTGTAAATTAAGAGATTTGTGAAGACCTATTAGAAACTCCTTTACGGCTTTATTCTAATATTTTACTTGTGTTGGTTTCGTTTTTGTAACAGTCCTTGATTTGAAAGTTCAAATCATAATAATTTAGAATTTGTATTTTAAAAATTAGTTGGTTCTGTTAGAGATTTCTTGAAAAGCAGGGGGTTACAATTTTATTATTACTTTCTTTTCAATGAACTCAGATTAAAATTGCCCTGTTGTATTAAATGAATTTCATATATTTATATCTTGGTTATTTGTTTGTTACATTATTTATTGTTCGCTATTATTATATTGGTTGGGTCGTATGCTTTATCATGATGGTATATCAGAATTCTAAAATGTGTATTTATTTATTTATCTTTGAATGAATTCTAAAAAAATCTATGTTTAATGATCCAATTTTTAGATTTTCTTGTTTATCTCATGTTAATAGGTAAGTCGGTGTAAGATTCAGCATTGCCTTGCTTTATGACTTGTCAATCAGCATCAGCTTTTTTTTTTGTAAGGTCGCTTATTAAGGTAACTAATACGAGTATATGCCCAAAAGTAGATTCTGTCACTGAGACACATCATTATAACTACATACACTAGCGCACAGTCCATAAACTGGAAAGATTGGCAGGTAACACATGCTTTACGACGTCAGACATAAAATCTAGTTATTTCCAGTTGCGAAGAGAAAAGAAAAGTCGTTCATACACTGCGTTTATAATTTCACATGGTCATTACCAATATAAGAGTTCCATTTGGGTTAACCAATGCGCCAGCCGTATTCCAGAAGGCCATAGATGGAATCCTAGGGTGATTAAGACTTACATTTGCTATGGTATATTCATATGGTGTTCTAACAGTTTCCAAGGGCATAAACGAAGCCTTAGAACAACTTGAAAGTATGCCGAAGACCTTTAGATCAGCAAAAGCTTATTGCACGAACACTTTCTCACTCTGCACTTTAAAAAGTTTTTAATGGTCAATTACTTAACTGACAGACATTATTTTTTGGTGTTATACGGTACGGAACCGCTGCCGCATTACTTCGCAACACTCGTCCATTGTTATTTCTACTGTCTTCTATTGATGTTACTCTATCTAATTAGGTTCTGCAGTTTTGCCTCATCCTTTCTTCTTGCTTGGTCTTAATTATGTTTCGTAATTGCGCTGTGATGTAGTCCTATTTGTTATTTGTTCTTTGGTTATATGTTCTATGATTCTTCTCTGGTTATCCCACTTTATATATTGGAATAGTGTGTGCTCTGCCGTATCTACTTGTGAGCAGTACCAGCACGTATCGTGCTCCATTCTTTTGAATTTTTTAAGTACGCCGCGAAGCATCCATTCCCCGTCAGTATTTGTGTGAGGAAATAATCCACCTCTCCATGTTTTCTTTCTGCCCATTACCTGACGTTTGGTATTAGCTTTTTTGTCCACTCCGTTTTTCACGTTTGACTTGTCCATCGAGTCTGCCGCGCATTTGCAGTGTTTTCTTTTATTGTTCTATTGATATCGGTTTCTCTCTTCTCGTATCTCTGTGTTCTTTCGTTTGCCATGTACTTGTAGTGCCTGTATTCTATACGCTGAACAGATTTTTAATAGTATTCTACTTTAGCATCTGTTTTTTTTCCAACGCTCGTTGCTATAACGGCGCCCCTTATAGTAATATGGAGTGTACTACCGAGGCTAGTACTCTTCTGCTTCTCAGCGCAGCTCCTCTGTTTGACATTATTCTGTCTAATGCTATTGCCGCTTTTGCAGCTTTTTCTGTGGCTTTCTTTATGTGGCTCGTTATTGTTATCTTGCTACTGAACTGTATTCCAAGATATTTTATTGTTTCACTCGTTTGAATGTGCGTATGTTGTTCATTTTCTACATTCAGTAGTTTAACCTTTCTTCTACTATCTAAGAGAACTGCTTCTGTTTTCCTTGGTTTGAGCCGTAGTTCTCTTGTCTTTATCTAATCTCGAATAAGCAGACTGGTATGACTAATTTTCGTTTCCAAATCTTTTTTTGTTCTTGCCCTTGCTACGATTGCCAGGTCGTCCTCAAAGGCAAGTAGGGTCACTCCTTACTGCACTCTAATTTTTAAGACCGCGTCAAAGTATACGTTCCAGAGTAGCGAGCCTAGCACCGATCTCTGCGGTACTCCGCATGTTACATCTTTTTGCCGCTTCTCACTGATGTTCAGTTTTCTGTTGGTGAAATAACTACATATTATTTTAATGAGGTAAGGGCTTATTTTCCAACGCCTTGATTCCTCTACGATACCTCCATGTGATGCAGAGTTAAAAGCATTTTTTACATCTAGCTCTACCTTGCCGCATGCATCTCTGTATTTATAGTCGTCGTCATTCGCTTCTTCGACTATTCTTTGTACTGTCTTTAGGGCATTAACCGTGGATTTCCCTGGTCTATATCTGAACTGTCTGTCTGAGAAATCTTCTTTATCTCTCATCTCTTCCTCTACTCTGGCTGCTATTAGTCTTTTTAGCAATTTTCTAAATTTATTTATCATGAATAATGGTCGGTAGGCTTTTTCTTTTACTTGGTTGTTGCCTTTTTCTGTAAGTACAAGTGTACTGTCACGCTTGGCTTGCGCCTCGTGCTTCAAATTTCTTTTCTCTTTTTTCCTATTTAGTGAGTGTTTTCTCTTTACAAGTTGTTACGAATAATTCAATTATCCAGCGTTTCGTAGTCATGCCAATACTCAAAGATAGGGGTATTAAAATTAACTTTCCAAAACTTTGGTCCTAATCCCTGACTCCTGCGCCACATCTGTGGTGCAATATGCAGCGTCTAAACTGTTTATTGTTCAAACTCCGAGCGCAAACGATTTCTAAATATTTTGACAGAATAATATTTTTTGCATATTGAGCCACAGTGGTGAGAAGTTAAGGTAGTACGTGCTTTTGTGCAGTTGGTTATTTTTGTAGCTGCTTTAGATTTATATAATAGACGACTAGCTTGATATTAGGCGTCAAGACTTAAGTATTGTGGTATTTCAATTTAAAATTTAAATTTCCCGGGTTAGAAAAGAAAAATAGGTACTTATTAAATGACAGAATGAAGAGGGAAATTTTAACTAAGTATGAATAAACTTTTGAATTTTTTTATTTTGTTGCGTTTAATGTAAATTAAATGTAAGCTTTTATCTTACTCATATTACCACTAAGTACTGAATTTTTAAAATATAGTTGTGGGAGTAGTAAAGGGAGGTTGTGATATAAAGAAGCGAGAACAGCAAAAAAGGGTACAGTACTCTCTTAGTCCCTTTGTCTCTGTTTTAAATATCATAAGAAAGTGAAAAAGCACAAACCATTTGTACATCTTTGATTATGTATAACTTCTGGATGTAGCATACTTGAGGACGAAAAAAGAGATGGAAATACAAATACGTAATCAAAGATATGCATATGGGTTTAGTGTCATTTTATTTCCTTATAATATTAAAAAAAATATAATTATCAGCGAACAAACTATATTTATAATTAGAAAAAGATTTCTTGGAAGAAAGTTAAAATTATTGTATAATAGAACCTATCTATCGTATACCTAGTCGGTACCGCCCAGACAAAGAAGATGAGGTATATGGAACTGTGTTATTTGTATCTATTGAGTTATTTCACACTACTACTACCGTTATGTTAAATTTAGCATGCTTAGCTTCAATATCTGTGTTGGTTTTAGTCTGTTCTTTGCTATTATGAACGAAAACTATAATAACCTGTTTTTTAACAAAGGATATACACTTCTTTTTTTCCGTTTAAAAAGAACCTATGACCAGATTTTACGGGAAGCAATCAGTGGATTTACCCCATATATAATCACTTTGTACGAAGTTTTAGTTATTTCAAAGTATAATTTATTTGCCACAAAATTTATGACAAAAAAGGTGGTAATCCACAGCGACCTCTTGTAGGTGAAAGCCAGACCAACATCGTCTACCGTCAGCATGCTTTCAACCCCCAAAACAAATTACCTGTTTGTATTTTTCACCGCCATTTCTAAATCTATTAATTTCTGTCGTATTTTTTTATTCGCACAATACACCTAGATTAGCTTATTATTGGGCGTGGTATTTTCAGAACTCGTAAAGCGTGGTGTTTAATTTATGCATAGATACTTTATATTGCTATGACAACCCGTATATGGTCTAAATTAACTAATTTTCAGTCAATTTATCACTGATTCAAACTACTGATTTTTTAATTAGGTTTTTCGAAAAATTTGTGACTTCTCGCATTTTAAAATGGCCTATGCATAATTCTCAAAGTCTCTTCTTTATTTCAAGGTATATTTGATAGTCAGAGATCAATTATTTTTTGAGATATGTTCGAATAAAGTAGGGGTACTTCCTTATGGCGTTTTTATATAGGAATAAATAACAAAAACTTCCAAATACGATGCAATTTTATATGGTTATCGGTAAAGAAAAAAGCTTAAGATTTACAATTAAAACAACTAAAGATTTTAAAACAAAATTATACAAGATTTTTAAATCGTTGAAATTGCAGTCTATATTATCTTTAAAACTACAAGAATAACTTATACATGCTTCAGAGCGGCTCGCTACTGCAAATTCCTCATGGAGAGGAATACTATAGATACCTAGTAGTGCTTTGCACCAAATTACTCAAAACCTAGTTGCAAATTGTTCCCTGGTATATGTTAAAAATGTTGTTTCGATAGATGTAAACAGCAATTTTGATTCAACTGCATATTTTAGAAAGTAAATTATTTTAATAATGCATACCCACAAACACGTGTTATAACTTATAACACATAGAATGTCACCAGATTGAACATTAATTTACTAAGGCATTAATCGATTATTTAAAGTCTGACAAAAGAATCTAGTAAATTTGCAGACTTTGATTCATATTTTATTTGTTATGGAAAATTTAGTTTTGTGCTAGATATATACTTTTATCTCCTAACGGTAGCGCATTGTACTCGTAGGAATAATGTACCGATACCAAGTCAACTTTTTTAGTATATCAGTTATTGATTTGTTTATATTATTATTAAGCGATGGCCTTTCAGTTTAGAAAAGATAACCGTGATTATAATGCTCCCATATGTCATATCGCTCAGAGGAATAAGTAACAAACGGTGTAAATATACGTTAGTATTTCTACAAGGTCAATAAAAATTAAATAGAATCATACAGGCTGTGAATTTACAATTAATTATGTGGAGTGTAGATTCAATACTATTGTTAAGAAGTGGAAGTTTTAGTGAAAAGAGTGCTTTACTACCTAAATATCAAACAAATACTGTAGGAGACTTCCATGGAAAACTTCCAAAATGTAAGTAATAGGTACTAGAAAAGATTATTTACATTTATAGTTAATGATTTCATTGATTTCCTCTTTCAACTGATAACATTTTTTATCAATATAAGGGCACGTGCAATGTACTTGTATACCAGCAATACATTTTATGGTGTTTAGATGCACCTTTATTGTCTAATTTCTCAAATTTAAAATTAATCGATTTTATTTAAACCACAAGTTTGATATACTTCGAAGTAGATAAAAAGTTGTTACTTATTAAAATACCTGCACTATCACACGCAAGGCAAAAAGTAGGCGCAAGGTTTAAAAATTAAAAACGTCCAGTTTGCTAGATTTATGTATGAAAAAAAGAAAAAATAAATCGTACTAATTTAGATAATTAAATCTTAAATGGTTTATAAATTCTAATATTATGATTAAAATTAGTTGGTAACAGCAATACGGTAGTGTTTTTATAAACTATTATCTGAAATATTTTTTATCATTATAAAAGACTTTGAAGTCGTAAAAATAAAGTTTTTATTAAACTATAATGCATTATTCATCAATTCAAGTAATTAGTATAACCTCAGAAAACATAATTAGGTATTTTGAAGAAGAATTAGATTTGTAGTCAAGTAGATTCAAAGATTGCTACTATATGTATCTTTTGGTATGCGTATTACATTAATAGTAATAGTAATAATGATAATAACACTGGCACAAATACGAGGGCAAACAGAGAAGTTGTGTGACCAAACTTTAAGAGTGTGTTCTACTAACCCAAACAATGAAAACAGTTTTAATAGACAATAGAAATATACCCAAAAATGATCCTTTAAAAAGTTATAGCGATATTTCTAACGTAAGAATAGAAAGCACTTAATTTTTTTTTCATTCGTTCGGTAGTATGACGTTGTGAGGCTTGTGTCGTTGCTTAAGGAAACCGATCGAGAGCATCTACTGTATAAATAGAATGTTGAATAACTTGCTGCAATAACCTTTAAGTCAATAAAAATCTTTCTATCTTTAACAAATTGTGTTTTCTGTTCTTATGTATGCATCACTGTAACATTCTAAGAGACCATTTTTAGGTACGTTTATTAAGAAACGTTCCTGAAGTTTAATCAAACAATTTAATTAACTCTGCAGAACTGCCAACTAGACGATCTTATTATACAGGACGCTCCAAACATACAAACAGAAATATCTTCCCATTGTTCCTAACAAAACACCCTGTATCTCTTATTATGATTTGAAGAAGTATAGGCTAACACTTGCTTCAGGCCTACAGTGTTTTTGGCCTCCACATCTTTTAAGAGCTTTTGCAATTGTTCACAGCCTTATGTGTAATTTATCATAACATTTTGAGAAACCACGTTATGAAATCAATTTTTGTCCATAGACTAGTTCTTTACCAAATTCACAGTATTGAATTTATCTTTTCCAAGCCATTAAATTGTATTCGAATTGAATTCTCTCCATTAATCAAATAGAAACACTTAGAAATAGATAGAATTAGATATTTGTAATGACGTTATTAATAACATACCCAATACAGAAATAACAAACTGTCTCTCTAAAAGTCTAAGATGAAACCAGACGGAGTTCAACAAATACAATAATAGTAGAAGAAATAAAGCAGAAAAGGTCGAAAAAAAATCGCCGAGATGGATTTTGATGCGGTTTGCGGCAATCGATTCTGTGAGTTGTATAGAAAAAATGCTCCCTTTGGTTTTTTGACGTTTTTTGTTATTGCATTTCTACAGAGGAAAATGCATCTTTTCGGATGCACTTTGATGCAGTTTGAAAAAAAATCGACAAAAATGAGCCAAAATGAGCCAGATTTTTTCACGTATGGGTTTTTTGGGTCGCTGATTACGAATCCTGCATTAGTTTTCCGGAAAAGAAAACTTGTCGTGGAAAAACGGAAAATTTCGCCTAATTTCTGGAAAAAATTTTCTTGTTCGTGAAACTTTTAAATGTTAACTCGAAAATGGTTCCTAGGAGTTTTTCTCCTTGCTGACCACGAATCCGATCTTAGTTTTACGAAAAAGCCACACCGGCCGTGGAAAATCGAAAAATCTTGCCCAATTTCGGAAAAAATTTTTGAATTTCAACTCGAAAATGGGTTCTAGATAGTTTTTTGGGTCGCTGCTTACAAACCCGGCATGAGTTTTTTGGAAAAACCATTCTGGCCGTGAAAAAGCGGAAAATTTAGCCTAATTTCTGGAAAAAATTTTTTTGTTCGTGGAAATTTTGAATTCTAACTCAAAAGTAGGTCCTAAAGGGTTTCTTTGGTCGCTGATCACGAATCCGATATTAGTTTTTCGGAAAAATCACACTAGCCGTGGAAAATCGGAAGATTTTTCCCAATTTTGGAAAAATTTTGGAATTTCAGCTCGAAGATAGATTCTAGATTGTTTTTTGGGTCTTTCGATATAGTCGACATGTTTGGAACCAGTTTTACTGTTGCAGTAAAAATTGCCGAAAACCCGTAGAAGATCATTGGGAAATTTTTAAAAAAAAACGTGTTTCATGTCGATTTCGGGGTAATAGCATGCTGCCACTTCGAAAATAACAACGAAAACATCTAGAAAAAATATAGCTTTCAAAAAAATTTTTTATATATAGATATAATATGCATTACACATACATATCTCAGGGGTGCGCGCATATAAAAAATTTTCTTAAAAACTATATATTTGCTAGATGTTTTCGTTGAAATCGACTTAAAACACGTTTTTTTTTTTAAATTTTTCAATGATTTTCCACGGGTTTTCTGCAAGTTTTACTGCAACAGTGAAACCTGGTCCCAAACATGTCGACTACATCGAAAGCAAGATGAACTGCCGCCTAAGAGCGGTTAAACATGAGAAAAATAAAGAAAATGGCAAATTTCTCCAATTTTTTACGCCCAGGATGGTCTTTACAGAAAACTAATACCAGATTCGTGATCAGCGACCCAAAAAACTATCTAGAACTCATTTTCGAGCTGAAATTCCAAACTTTTTCCGAAATTGGGCAAAATTTTCCGACTTTCCACGCCCTGGTTTACTTTTCCGGAAAACTAATGCCGGATTCGTAATCAGCGACCCAAAAACCCATAAGTGAAAAAATCTGGCTCATTTTGGCTCATTTTGTCGATTTTTTTTCAAACTGCATCAAAGTGCATTCAAAAAGATGCATTTTCCTCTGTAGAAATGCAATAACAAAAAACGTTAAAAACCAAAAGGAGCATTTTTTCTAGACAACTCACAGAATCGATTGCCGCAAACCGCAACAAAATCCATCTTGGCGATCTTTTTTGTTTTACTTTGGCCTTTTTTCTGCTTTATTTCCTCGACTATAAGGGAATTTATAAAAGAGTGAATCAATAATAATCCAAATTAAAATACAAAATATGGTACAAAACCAAACCTTTAATTAGATGTTCTTGATTACTGGTAGTTGGTTTTTATTAATTACCATTGACTGTAATCTAATTGCCCAGAACAGCATCTGTTATTTAAACTGATGTGGTAATTAGCAATTCTCAAAAACAATAACTATGAATCAAACTCAATAACTACAAAGATGTTATTTATAGATTTACTAGACTATACAGAATGCTGATATTAAAATCGACTCTAGGGTCGCTAATATTTTATGCGTAAACCTAACCTAACTAATGAAACAATAAATCATTTGCTATACATTTTTGCTGCGTTTTAAACTAATTACACTGATTCTAAACTTTGTATTTAAATTACAAAATACATGAAAACAACATCGTTTGCTAAAAAAAAAGCTGCTGCAGATTTTCCTGAATTACTTCTGGAACTTGATTGACACAATACAAATTTGCTTGTCGTCCAACTTCCATACAATATAAAAGACGCTGTCTGCACAGAACCTAGTTATGCTTACTTTTCTACTTAGTTTTTTTTTGCTTCTACCAAAGAAATCTTAACGCAAAGACAAATCAATTTTTTGCAGCTAGATAAAAACTGAACAGAATTTCTGCTATTGGAATGAAAATCCATACTCGCATAAATAGCCCCATTCCTTGTCAGTTGTTAGAAAATAGGGGAACTTTCCAGCTGAAGATGGGTCCTTGCCCGAGACATGTAATAGAACAATACAATAAACAAATGAGAAAGGTTTTAAGTTATTAACTTTAGTTTAACAGAACACTGATCATTTTAAAAGCAAGGTCGCCGGAACCGTTGCGAAGATGGGATATCACCTGATTTTGCAGAGGTTTCTTTCATTATTCTTCTTGATGTGATTGATAAAACTATTTTGCAACTTTATTCAGATTCACATTTTATCAATAAATTAAATAGTTAATGATGCAAATGTACCACAAAAAAGAGTTTTAAGGGAAAATAAGAACATGCTATTTAAAAATCGTGTCACTGTGAGACGAAATATGCAAACTGTAAAACTTACTGTGTCCGTGGCAACACGTTCATCAGTTAGAACATCTCTGATTAGCTCAGTTTTAAACGTTGCTTGTACTAATTGAAAATTTATTTTTTTATATCCTCAGCTGCTTTACATTCAGGATATTCTCACACAAATCTTTAAAGTAAAAACCAATTTACAATTTGTATCTATCAGTGCAAGCTAGAGAATGCAGTTTGAAATATATCAAGGTTGCCAAAAGTCCTAAACTGTTTTTCCATTATTTTTATAATTGGCATAACATCGTGCTTTGCTTCAAATACTTCATGTACCATAACCACCAATACCAAGGAGTAATCGCTTCGGAAACCACAACTTACCAAATTCGACATTTACTTTGTTCTTGGGTGAAGGGGAATTTACTTCTAGAACGGCAATGGATACTTAGTAAACATTGACGGTGGAATATCCTAATCGGTAACTGAATGCAATAATTGTATTCACTGAATCTGCAATTGATAAAAACCTGAAATATAAAATTAAGTTTTTTAGATTTTTTTTATTAAACTATTGGTAGGTAAGTAATGTTCCTTAGATACACTTCAAGTTTCTCTCAAGAGTACATTATCATAACCTTAATTCACTTCTTGTGATATCAAGATGTGTTTAAAAATCAGAAAATATATTATTATTCCGTTCAGATCCCAATGTGACATTTGACATAAATGAATAGTTATTTATAGTACTAAGGATGAAAGGGTATGTTTGTATTCGAGAGAGATGTTTTTGGACCGAGGTTCAAGATTTCTTCCGAAACTGCAAATTATACTTACGAGACAAGTTTTGAGAATAGCTGTGGCTAGATAAATCCCGTTCTTAAAATAATAAGAATTTTGTAAAACATGTAGCAATCGGTTTTTTTCTTTATTTCTTTTAAATTTCTTATAATTTTTTTATCAATTTCGATAATGACGGAATTTTTAAATTTAATTATGGCAAGTGAATTTTATACCAGGTGTACTACAAATGTTTTTGATTAATGCTGCCATGAGAGAATACCTTGTGTTAGTCATCTTCATTTTCAATACCAATATAAAGTGTAGTTTTGATTACTTTAAAATTGCTAATTCTAGTGTTTATCTTCTTCTGTTTATCTTCTTCCACAAACCTCCTGCTTAACATCAATAGAACAACAAAGACACAAACTAGTCTAAGGCTTTTGTCTCAAACGTTTGTCGTATTTTAACATTATTTACAATTACTTCGCTTGCATTAACTGGAGCTCTTTTACATCAACTCGAAGGTGGTGAAGATGAAATTAAGATTTATGTTTTATGCAATTCATATGTAGTTTCAAAACTCGAGGAAAATCTCAGTTTTACTTTTATTCACTTTTATTTACAGTTCACGTAACATCCAAGAAAGTGTTTTATTATTATTACAGTTAGCGGAATTCATTAAAATTTGTTTATTTTTTTAGCCACAAAGTGCTAATAATTGTTGGAATTCTGTTTATTTAACTTTTATTTTTATCTAATCTAATATTCTTATAAATCCTTCTTTTACTGATTTGACAATGTAAAAGTAATATACCTAAAGATTTCTACGTGCAAAATTTGTTAAGAATATTAATTAAATGATGTCACTAAACAAAGTTTTTTGTTAATAACGGTATTTGTTTTATTTTGCGCACTAAATACTTCTTTTTAAGAAGATAGGTTTGTCGATAATAATAATATTTCATCGTACTATATAAAAAACCTTAAATACCTAGATACACCGGTTTAGAGCTGCATTCCAAAATACCAACAGATCGGATTTTCTGATTATTTAAATTATCACAATAAACAAACAAACATTTATAGTAGTAAATAACAAAACTGAATAACATTTTATGAGAACTGTGATAAAAAACGATTTTTTCCAAAAAATCTACAAAAAGCATGTAATAACCAGTTTGGGTAATTCATACCCCACAGGCGAACAGAGAAGCCACTGGTTTTTACGTTTCGTGATCTTTGATAACACATGCATAAATAGTTTTGCAATAATCGATTAGTATATGAGATATTTCTTATTATTGCAATAAATAATATACCTACTGGCTGTGCAACATTAAACCGCCACTGCTGATATTGTTAGGTTTACAATAATGAAGACATAGAAATCAAACATAATGTTCAGTATACATACGATATATCTCTTGAAGTGCATCCTTGTCAAAAAAACATCCTGCATTTTTTACAATTGGAAAATACTACACCAAAACCAAAAATGTCCTAATGACGTATTGTCCTAAATATATTTCCCAAATTCTATTTATTATATTTATATGTATTTATATTACCCTTGAGTAAACTGTGATGTTAGAATGTAAAGTTATTATGGATTAAATAAAATTTCATCTTCATTTAGAAAAGTCAATATTTATACGTGAGAAATTCAAAAATAAAATATTAGTATATAATTTATTTATTCACGCCTTTTTATGTTGTTCTATTCTAGATTAAATAACAAGTATACACAGGAATGTTTCAACATAAATATGTTAATTGATAAGGTATGAAAACGATATATTATATTCGCTTACTTAATGTGTTAAGTTACCTTTTTCGCAATTAGTATGTTTATCTTTTCGCTTTTTAACATTCCTGTTAGAAACTATTGTCGGAAATAACAATTCTCTCTCCTTGACATTCATGAACATTAATACGTACAAAAAGTAACGGAAGCTCGTTAGTGCTTACTCTTAAGAGAATTTTCAAATTGTACTTTTTTAAACAAGATTCAGAAAGCATATTCATCAAAATGAACTGTTTTCAGAGAGGTACTTCTTGCAGATGAGACTATAGACAGCACGAAACCCTTCCTCATGTACTAAGCTTTTGTCTTAAAGGTCAGTTCTTCGTGTAAACAGAGATTATATAATAGCACAATTTTT
>VTPC01008316.1:0-28945 GCA_011009095.1 Ignelater luminosus
ATTAAATCAACATTTAGGCATGAGAAAGCTGTCCGCGCGTTGGGTGCCGCGTTTGCTCACGTTAGACCAAAAACGTGTTCGAATGAATATTTCCAACGCTCTTTTGGCGCAGTTTAGGCGAAATAAATCCGAGTTTTGGCGCCGATTAATTACTGTAGATGAAACTTGGATACACCATTATACGCCCGAAACAAAAATACAGTCCAAACAGTGGACTGCAAAGGGGGAACCGGCTCCAAAAAAAGCAAAAACTGTTTTTTCGGCTGGGAAAGTGATGGCGACTATTTTTTGGGATAGTCATGGAGTTATTTTAATCGATTATCTTCAAAAAGGAAAAACCATTACAGGAGCATACTATGCATCATTACTTGACAAGCTGAAGGCAGAACTTGCGAAAAAACGGCCACATTTGCAGAAAAAGAAAATCCTGTTTCACCAAGACAACGCACCGTCTCACACCTTAGCGGTTGCCATGGAGAAAATCCACGAATTACGGTTTGAACTGCTTGACCATCCGCCTTACTCACCAGATCTAGCCCCAAGCGACTTCTTTTTGTTCCCTCATCTAAAAATTGCGCTCGGAGGACAAAGATTTTCGTCAAATGAAGAGGCAATCACCTTTGTGAACAATACATATGAACATACTGTAACATTATCTGCACTAAATCCAAATACTAAGGATTCCGGTTCACGTTTCGATAAAGGCAACATTTCTGGTGGTATATAGGGTTTGTTGCGTTTCAGTGTACCGACCACAGTAAGATTCCAAGAGAGAAGCAAACGAGCTAATGGAAGAGACGTAAAAAAGTTGTCCATTGTCACATTTCGACCTGAGTTCTTATACCGATGGCACAAGTCTTTTACTACTCGCTCACCCTGATTGGTTTCACGTGCAGATGTTACGTTACCTATGTATATTTGTCCGGTAAGAGGATATGAATTTCGTGCATCACATACCCACCACACTTTGATACCGTGCTTTGCTAGCTTAGATGGCATAAATTGAGTGAACCTTGGGAAACAGTTGTTCGTCAACAGTTAAGTCTATCCGATGGAGAGTAAGAAGATCGCAAGTTAGCATTGAGCAGATTGAATATATCTGTGCTTGCAGCAGCCTTATCAGTCGCAAGGCGGTCTGCACGATTGTTTGCATTATCAAAACGTAGAAATCTGCTGATGCTCCAAAATCTATTTAGACCCATTGTTGTTCTCTACAAAGGATTAGCATCTGTTTTCCATAAATCTACTGTAGGTTCGGATTTTGATTGGTGTACACCTGCAGTAATTATAATCCCCAAATATGCTTCAAACTCTTCAGGTGTAAGAGATTTCCAAACTTTTGCGGGATTTCCAGGATTCTCGGCATTATATGCTGCATAGACACTATTTGCTTTTCGATTAGTTTCTCGAATTATAACATTGCACATTACATCGCTGAATATATACTTAAAAGTTTCGCAAATAGAAAGTATTTGAGTCGATTTCGTAGGGCCCGACTTCTCGCGTAATATGTTGTGTTTTCTTACACGACCTGTTTTAGGTGGTCTTCGGTGCCAAACAGTTTTATCCTTTCCAAATAAACAATTTGCGTCAGAACTTTCATCTGCAGAACCTTCGCTCTAGTTATCACTGCTGTTTTCGTCCTCTAGTTCAATACGGTTTTCGGAATCTTCAAAAATGTCTTCAACATCCGATGATTCATGCTGAGCCGTCTGTGGCATAAATTCTTCGTCAACTTGACCTTCATCTACGTCCGAGAAGTCGGCAAGTTGACTAATATATCTTTGTTGTTCCTCATAAGTCATTCTAAACAGACAATACGAGGGCGGTTCAATAAGTACCCGTGTTAGAAATAAAGACACAATTTTTTTCAAACATTTTTTTTTTATTTTTCAACATAGTCTCCTTTTAGAAATATACACTTCTCCCAACGTTCCTGCCATTTTTTTCACCCCTCCAAAAAATAGGATTTGTCGAACTCTCCAAAATACGCCTCTATCTCGGCGATGACTTCCTCGTTTGAGCTAAATTTTTTTCCCGCGAGCCATTTCTTCATGTTAGGAAACAAGAAAAAGTCGCAGGGAGCCAGATCGGGTGAATACGGGGGGTGCGGCAGCAATTCATAACGCAATTCATGCAGTTTGGCGGCGACAACTCCGGATGAATGTGCCAAATGCGGCCGTGTCTCCTTCAATTTTTTGTCGAAGCTGTCTAATAACTCACTGCAGTATTGTCCAGTGATCGTTCTTCCTTTTTCTAAAAAATCCATGAGGATGACGCCGTTCGCATCCCAAAAAATCGTCGCCATGACCTTTCCGGCCGATGGAACCATCTTCGCCTTCTTTGGAGCAGATTCACCGGGCGAAATCCATTGTTTTGATTGTTGCTTAGTTTCTGGTGTGTAATGATGAATCCAGGTTTCATCAACGGTGACAACTCGACGCAAAAACTCCTTCGGATTTCGCTTAAATTGCTCCAAACACTGCTTCGAAGTTAACAGCCGCATCCGCTTGTTGTTCACCGTTAGCAATCGCGGTACCCATCGCGCCGACAATTTTTTCATCGCCAACTTATCATGTAAAATATTAATTGCCGTTCCGGTCGACACACCTACGGCCTCTGTTACTTCACGCACTTTCGTTCGTCGATCAGCGAGAATCATGTCGTGGAATTTTTGAACGATTTCCTCGGTAACCACGTCTGCCGGGAGTCCTGGTCGCTCCTCGTCAAAAACGGATGTTCGCCCACGTTTAAATTCGTTGAACCAATATCTAACTGTGGTCATAGATGGCGAAGTGTCCCCATAAACAGCATCCAACTTTGCTTTTATCTCCTCGCAGTTTTTCCCATCCAAAAACAGAAAGCGAATTACCGAACGATACTGCTCTTTTTCCATTTTAGCTAAAATCACGAAACACGTCTTACTCAAATGGCTGTCAAATCCAAACTAACCTATCAATCAGTCTGCAATTTGTTATACCGTCGTTTGATAGATGGCAGCACACGATGATAACACCAACTTCCCTCAGGAACGCCTTCTGTCGTCAAACACGGGTACTTACTAAACCGCCCTCGTACTTACTTCAATTTCAATGAAAAAGAAAATAAACAACAACTTACCGCCTAAATTCGCTTGCCGCAACTTCTCGAACCATTTCTACTTATAAATATAGAAAAAATTATTTATTAATCGTTATTAATTTAAATAAACACGTAATGTCTTTACAGGTTGCATCTAAACATAGACAAGAATAGTTGCATCGCCGCGCTGTAAACACACCGAATATAGCCGATTCCACGTACGGTACCCGGGTACCCGTGTATAGAGACAGCACAAATAACTTCGTATAGTCGCGAAAGATATCAGTTTCCTCTTCTATTGAGATACAGTAATGATCTTAGACTTGTATAACTTTTTTTATAAACGTTTGTGAGCCTGAACATTTTTGCTGCCTAAATTGGTCCCTTGCAAAGGTCTTTGAAGGTACTACCGAAAAATAAAACAAAAATATAGCATTCTGTTTAAACAAAACTATATATGACTTAATAGCTCGAAATGGGAATAACGTCACAAACAAGCACAAAACCTTGAAAACACTCAAATATAAAATAAAGTTGACGTGTCTTAGCGTTTTTCAAAAATATTATTTGTTTTGATATTACTGATTTTACTCCATAAGTAGTTTCGCACTGTATATTTTTCAATTGTATTCTCAGGGTGTATTGTGCAATATTTAGTAATATGGCAAAAAATTGTCTGAAAAGTTTATATAAATCATTTTGGTTAATTAACAATCTAATAAATTATAAACTTTGAAACGTTCAAAGTTGCCGCTGGTTACGGCAAGGCGTTACCGTGGAATTGAAGAGAAAACTAATTTTCGAATAAAAAGTAATGGTTCATAAACATGCAATAAGGCTTAATTTGTTTTTAAAGAAGATATTTAAATTCCTTTTACCTAACAAAATAAGCTGATCTTGAAAAACCTCTTAAATTAAAGCGCTGCGCCAAAGAACGATGACTGGTACATACAAAAGTAATTTCCTGTTTGCCTCTTCTCTGAAATCCTTTTGTTAAAATAAATGATATTAAGATTGACGCAAACCACCACAGCGTTTAGGGATACTTTTCCCTTTTGTATAAATAAACTTAATCTTCTATAAATAAAACGCATTTTCATTTCTCCTACAATAAGCGAAATTGATAGCTAATAAATTTCCTTAAATAAATAGCTTTAGGATTTTAAATGCAATTTCCAGTTAAAGCAAGCAGATTAATACATGCTGTAGATAAAAGTGCTTTTCTGTGTATACACAACCTTTCCTGCAATAAAGTACATATAAACGTTTGTCTCTACTTGCACTTCACTGTGAGAATTTTATTGAAATACCAGAGAAACTTTTATCAACTGTTGTATTCGTGTGATGCCGTTTGAGCAGGAAAAACAATTTACCCCCAGCATTGGAAAGGAAAATAGATCTACACGAAACATTATGTATAGCAGTGCTTCTTACATTACGTTTGATGTATTAAAAACTTTCAAAAAGAAACTAAAAGTACATTCAGTATGTCTAGTTTTAAATTCAGAAGAGAAGGAAGGCAATTTTCTTCGGTAAAATTTTATTGCAAGCATGGGAAGTTTTTATTATCAAGATTATTATTATGTAGGATTTTTTAAAAGTTAAAAAGTTTCTGATGAGTTTTTAACAGTCTTTTCATTGATGTAATTGAATGAAAAGCAAAAACTGTTCTAGTAGTAGGTAATAGCTTATTAGTATTTTATAAAACCGTTTAAATTTCATTTTGGTAAAATAAAAAACAAAATACCAGAAATTATAGCGAACGGTTCAGGAAAAAGTAATAAAGTTATCGTTGCGTGAGGAGTTATACCCTACAATTTAGCAGAGCAAAAATGAGTAATGTTATACTACAAACTATTATTCTTCTGTTTCTGGACTATGACAACTTTATTTTTCCTGTAGTAGTAATAGTAGCAGTTACCACTAATTTTAAACTGAGTATAACTTACCTAATCACCTTATAACTATATAAAACGTGGAATTACCAGAAATGATCAAAATGTAAAGTTGCCCAATTTTTGCACTGCAACAACGGTACACTTACTGTTTGTTGATACTCTTAAGGTAAAACCAATAATACAATTTAAGGACGTAATACATACAAAACTTTACATGGTATAAAAATTCTTTATAAAAAATATAAATCTCAAAGTCAATGTGATCTGTGGCATTGCATTTCATTGGCCATTGCTTCATAATTAGGAGAGTATGATGATATTTCTGCTCGCAAGCAATCATCAAGTTGTTCATCTGTAAGTCGGATTTCTGTACTTTGATTTTATGATATTCACACAAGTATGTGGAACCAAAAAACGATTTTATCTTGTATAATGCTTTTTCCAAGAATGGAAATTTTTTCCTGCCAACTATGTATATTCCGGAAGTGCTCATCTAATACAATGGATGTCGTTCTGAAGATCTAAAATTTCTAGCTCAGCTTTTTCTGTCCATACTATTTCGGTTACGTTTACTTGGCAAGTAAAAGGATCAATAAAAAAGATGATATTGAACTGTTGAAATCGCTTTTCAAACTGATCTTGAAGTAATTGAAGGTTAATAACAAATGTTGACAAGTCAATTTCAGCGTCGGCTATCATTTTTTTCATATTTGGAAAATGCACAAATGACTTCATCTACATATGTGATATCCATAAAACTAGTTTAGCTTTACACCAGTTTACAGACTCAATTATTATAACTATATGTTTGTCTTTTCCCTAAGCCTCAAAGTTTAAATAATTCAATTTTCCCATTACGTCTGTGATGAAACCCAAATCCACCTGCCAGCAAGAATCAGTTAGTTCAACAAAATTTTGATTTTTGGTATTGAGATAATTTTTTATTTTTTATTTAAATTTACACATCTTGTAAGAACTTTGCTTTTACTAAGCCAGAGTACTTCAGTATGCAGAATGAGATCAGTATCTTCAAGATTTTCTAGTAGGGCCTTGAAAAGGCGATGTTACAAAGGGACTGCTTGAATAAAGTTTACTATTTTTGTAAGTACATACTTTCTAGACGCGTTCGAAGGGTAGTATTCCACCATACAAAGCTTCATGGTGGATAATGCAGTGATACGACATAAATTTTGGAAATGACTTATCTTTTTTGCAAAGGGCAATAAATCTATTTATATAATCAACCATTACTGGTGCCCCATCAGTAGTTATCGCCGACAGCTTCGGCAGAGGTATATCTATCGACTCTGCATATGCTCGAAATATGTTATAGATTTCCTCGCTTGTGTTCGTCCTTTCATCGGTAATATTTTCAGTAAATCTTCTTTTACAGTAAAGTTACTAAATACCATTCTCACAATAACTGTTAACTGTGCTGTGTCTGATATATCTGTAGACTCGTCAAATAGTAATGAGAATCGGCCACATATTTCCAAGTCATTTTTTACTAGAGTTTGGTTGTAGTCTTTTTGTGACGATGTTATCCGACAACTGTAAATCTTGTATTGCCGACATTGTCTCATATTTGTTAGAAAATTCCTCAAATAAGCATTTAGAGCCAGTCAGAAATGCTTCTTTTAACAACTCACCATCCTGGAAAGGCTTTTTCTTTTTTGCGAGTAAGATAAATTTTTTAAAGAAGCAAAAGTAGCATTTTTAGATTTTACCACAGGCCTAGTGATAACCGACTGTTGGGCAGACAGGGTTGAGTTTATTTGATTTATTTTCTTCTTTTTTACTTCAGACTTAAGTGGATGGCTCGTATCAGAAGTGGCATGAATTGTCTGGAAGTGACGTTCAACATTATGTATTTTCGGCACTGCAACGCTACTGCCACACATCAAACACACTTATCTTTAAAATTGACAAAACAATATCATTCTTCCTAGTCAGCATTAAAATTATAGGTTCCTTTTCTTTTACTTGATTTACTCATTCTAGGATTAAAATAACAAAGTATTTAAAAACAATGAAGTATGAGACACCGTATATAAAAATATGGGCATATAACTAGGAATAAATTATGAACTATACTAAAATCGGCGAACCAATGCAGTGATCACGTAAACGTCGCATGGACAGGATGCGCTAGTACCCATCTGAGTCGACGTCCAATTTACACTAGCAAATCTGAATAAACTACCCGCCAAATTTAAAATAAGTAATGTTTAGGTATTCACGTTAAAGTTTATAATCCAAAAACAAAATTTGCAAACAAAAAAACACAGGAAGTAAAACGGAAGCACGGAGGTTTTAGGTCGTTATCAATGTAAATGCCGTAGGCGGCGGGCTCCTTAGAGGATTTAACCTCTCTTAAGCCTGGTGGCGGTTGTTTGTTGGATGGTACTTGTTCGTTCGCGTCTTTTGACTGGTTGGATGGCTCGTCTTGATGGTATACAGCGGCCGGCTTCCGTGTTGGTGGTTAGTCCCGAGCAGAATGGGAGCAGGTGATATTGGCAGGGAGGGAATGAGGAATAGGATAAGGGGTAAGGGGTAAAAACGATTGCTTTCAGAATCACACCACCGCGGTTTAGCTGCGGGGGGGGGGGGGAAGAGAGGAATAGAGATTGGTTGGGTTGGTTAGTTGGCGGGAAAAAAAGGCGCGCGCGTTGTAGCGGATGGGCGGCGAATTTCCGAGAACGGTGAGTTGGGTGCCTTGAGGAGCCTCGAGCTCAAGGACTTGGGTGGGAAGGGAAGTTGGTTATCGCGGCCCCGGTAGCTACCCGGGGCCGTTCAAAAGAGGCTGAGATAAGTGGTGGTGTAGTCCGGGCCTACGCACCCTTACGCAGGCACGGGGTTGGTGGTGGAGCGGCCGTTGATCCATCTGCTGCACCGGGTGGAAAGAAGTTGGCGGTCGCAGCCCTCAAGCCCCCAATTCTTGAAGGTTTTAGGTTATGTTGGTTTCTGTATATATTGGTATATAATAATGCACTGTTCGGTGGATGTGCACACTTCCGTGTGTGAAACCGGCTACAAGCACGTGTTTTTCAGCCAATTGAAAAAGAGCTTGCATTGATCACGCACTTTTATTACTGCATTGGTTTGCCGATTTTAGTATAGATACGTCAAATGCACACCGACTACAGCGCGATCAACCTCGAAAAAGCCCCAGAAAGTATGCAAACTAGATTCAATAACAGACAACTTCGACCAATCAGGAGCGTAATTTTACTTGACTACACTAACCGACCAAAAGCTGTCTCACAGTGTTTACGTTGTTGCGTATCAGCGTGAAAAGGTCGACAAATTTTTAAAGTTCATAGTATCCACTCATAAAAATTTGGTACAGAAAGCGGTGGCTCCCGTCTTGATTTTTTGGCTGTCTGCTGTAGAATCAGATGAAGAAAATGAAAATTACATTTTTATTAATCAAGAAGCTACAGTTGCTACATTGCAACAACGAAACAGAGTTTGTATTCGTAATTATCTGGAGGTTGTTGAACGCTACAGCTTAGATGGTAGATATAAAAAAATTAGTTAGGTTACGTTTGGCGTCACTCGTCTGACCTCACTTTTGAAAAAACCTGGATAACCCTACTGACTGGTCAAGGTTAGGTTTTTATAACCGGGCTACGAATCGGAGCGAATTTTAGTTTAAGTTTGTAACCCGATTGTAACCCAGTCGCTCTGAGAGATTTTCCGAAAACGCCTTTAAATCCATTTGATATTTAGTTTTATTTAAATTTTTCACCAAAATTTCAAAAATTCTCCTATAACATTTTATTAAACACTTAATTTTTTTATCGTGGTCGTACAGTGGCGGGCACACGTAAAACGGTCGCCGGGTGCCATGGCGCCAGGTAGACTTAGACCTTAGACCTTAGACTCACGCACTACATGCCTGGAATTTTACGGCTGGCTTTCTGGCTCGCCAGCCTTCAATTAAAGCTTAGACTTTTAAATACATTTTTGTAAGTGTGAAGTCGGAAATAAGCTTTTTTTAGTTTTTTCTGCGGTAAAGTGTTGTTCTTTGGTTTCTGGGCAGTTGGTAGACGTGGTGGGTAATTGGAATGATACACCGGGGTCATGTTGGTGGTGGATGATGGAGCGCAGAGGTTTATATTTTTTAGGATGTTTTGTCGGCACGACTGGCAACAAAGACAAAATATTGGCGTCTACCATTCTTGTATTGTGCGAGACGAAGTGGCAAAGTGATAGTGCTGACAGTACTTACAGTTAAAGCTGGGTTCAAGGTGACATCCGCAACATGGGCAATACATGTTTGCAATGGGCACAGAAGGAAACTTCATTTAGTTTGCACTTATCTGGTTGACGGGAAGAATAGTTGTTTTTTCAGGATCCAATCTCTACACGTGCGGGCTATGAAGACGAGGTTTGGTAGTGGTTGGTAGTAGCAAACGGTCTCCGAAAGTTGAACCCGAAAAGAGCAAGCCCTACCTTGCCCTCGGGTAAAGACGTACGTCAGACAACGCTATGACAAGAGGACTTTTTATTTGTTTCATTTTATTTTATTTATATGTTTGCTTCTTTAACTTAGATTGAGTAGGCCAAAGCCTTTTTGTAAAATAGAAGTGCACATTTAGATGGAAATTTACTTATACTTCATTCACACATTAACGACAATAATCGTAAAATCGTACAGATAGAAGCTAAATTAACAAGGAATTTTTAGCACAATCTAATTCTGTATATTTACAAAAGTAAGACTTTATGACATACAAAATGTCATTCTTGACTCTCTGTATTAGAAATCTGGATACTAATGTCATTCTCAAATCACGTGATTTTGTTATAAATAAATCAACATCGTGGGAATAATACTATTCAACCAAAAACCGACCCAGCAACTATGTCGTTTGATTTTAATATCAACTTTCAGTGAACGTATGATAGTTGTACATTGGTAACTTAATGTTCGTTCGCCAGTTTATTAAATTGGCTTGAAAAAGTGAAGTTGTTGCGTTTTTTACTTTGGAACTTGCATCTGCATCTGCTTGTCTTTGTGAGAAGAAGGCTCACGCCACTAGTAAGCCAATGTTTCAGCTCTTGAGCATCCGCATACACTATATTTATCAGGGCAGTATTCCTATCATTCCTTTTTATTTGTAGTTACGGTTGTGAGATTTAGTGCGTGGTCTCCATGCCAGTCGAGTTTACCTGGTTAGACTCTATTGGACTACAGATGAATCTAGACAGAATTACTCGTCTTACCCTTTATTTTTTTGAACCAGGCCTGTTTCGATTTTAGAATTAGCCTGCTGTACAAGCTAAATTTATTAACTGGTTCCTTAAACTTGTTTCATCCCCCAAAGAACAGTAATAAAATAAATATCAAATTTACTTTTAAAGAAAATCAGAAAGATTTGGTCCGATTTAATCCCAAATTAATGGTGTAAATGATACATTCAAAATGCACAGTTACACAAATATAAGATTTATTATGCAAGAAAATCCAAATACAATGATAGGTTGATAAACCATGTGCTTTTGAACAGATTAGCAATAAGTTGATTAGATCTGGTTTGATAGACCAAGTCCTCACAGATTAACCTATAGCGCGTGGTTAAGCTTTCGTACTTTAAATGAAATCCTATTAGTAGCTGAAAATGTTTCCTCAAAGAGTGACGGTGTGGAACACAATTACAGCATTAGTTCCAGGTAGATGACTAATCGATGACCGCTTTACAAACAGATTCCTAAAATGTCTCAGGAGGGTAACGTATTAATTCAAAGTTAACGTTTTAATTCGTATTAAACAATTACAATAAATCTGCAATCAATATTATCTTCCCACGCGTAGCAAAACCATACAGTTGTCTCACATGTAGCATAAAGACATCAAACCGAATAACTATGTAACTGCTGCCAAAGTCAGACAACTAGATCGAATCCACAAACTCGCTCAGTGCAGTTTGTAATAGATAACTAAATCCACAAACGCGGTAGACATACTGTACTGACTTTCGCGCAATTATAATACGTAGAACAACAAAATCTTTTTGTTTTGTTTTCAACTGTTTATCTCACAGCCCATAGATTTTCTTATCGGCCTTGCCTGTTCCTTAAGTATAATAATTAAATTCCGTTTCTGTCAAGAGATAAATAAATAAATAAGCAAAATACGATACATCATTTCCTCTTTTACATCCAAGCCTGTCAAGCAGGTTTATCTTAAATGGCAGCCATCCGGGATTGGATTTAATTAAGTGGGTTTCTAGTTCGTAGTACACGAAAACCAGCAAGCTTCATCAGCCGGCAAGTTGGTTTTGTTTCGCTAATAGTGATTAAATAGGTCTGCGTTGAATAAACTAATCTCTGTGTAACACAGCTGTTAATAATAATAGCACGCGTGTGATATAATCTTGGAACTAAATTCTTTTTTTTAAATATATGAAAATCTAGTTCAAACAATATTTTTTTCTGTTTAAAAATATCTTTGTGGAACATATGAATAGTATTAAGTTTTCCAAGCTTGTTTAATGCATATTCTGAATTTGACCTGTGGCCTTTTAACTAATAGAATTTATTCCTCATTTTGGGACTACATGCTAATGTAATTCTCATAAAATTTTAACCTTTACTCCACTCATCACTCTGAAACTAATATCTCTCCTGGAAATAATATAAATGTCAAAAGGATACATTTTGTTGAAATATTCTAAAAGTGTTTACTGTTATTATTATTATTCAAGACAGAATAAAACAAAGATAGTCTGATATAATTCATCCAATGCGTCTAACAGAAGTTGTTTCAAGCTTAAATCCAAATAAAATTTGTTTCTTCACAAAAGCATTAACTCCATTGAATCAATTCGCTCAGTTGAAGAAAAGAAATAGTTTTACTGTAATGTACGTAAACAATTATATTGGCAACATTAAACACTGAAAGTATTTTGATAGAAAACTGAAAGGCTTCTGCAAAACTATCATGATTGATAGTAATAACATTGCACGTCAATAAAAATTTAATAATTAATCAATTCGGTCATTACAACTTACTTGGCAGTCTTGAGAATGAAGTAAGCAGTAGTAAAAGAAACGTTTCCGTGTTGTTTTTCCTTCAGTATTATTTCTTTCAATACTAAATTGTTGACCATAAAAAATGAAAAATAGAATTCTAATTCATTAATCGTCGTTGATTGCACAATACCATCGCGTAACTATTACGGTAGTGAAATTTTTATGGTGTTCTATAAAGTTTACTGTATCTTTTGAAGGCGGAAGCACTGGTACGGTCTTAGATTAATGTGCGACTAGAATAAAAGCATTTAGAGCAAGTTGACAACAAACCAAAACTAAAGATTAGCACATTCACCAAGCTAGATCCCAAGTCAGGTTCAAGCAATAGGAAAATGCAGTAGAAACGGTGCATGGATCGGTTAGTTGAAATGACTGTACGCTGATATTCGTATAAATGCTTTTGGTATCGGTGTGTACTAGGGTGTCTGAATTTGCAACGACGATGGTCGGTCAGCTTGGTATCATCTACAGTATGGTACAGTTGGTTATGTAGCTGACGTCGGTATCTGCAGGTGCCCATAGAAGTAACTATTGGTCGGTTTATACCTTACTATAGCGGTTATCAAACGCGGTGCGTAGTATTTTGAAGGAGAGCGAATTATTAACAGGAACCAACCAAGTACGAGGGTGATCCAGAATCCAGTGCCCGATGGCAAATTAAAGGCGCTCAGCTGAGTACGACGCGAACTGTCAAAGTTAATAGTTTAAAGAGTTTCCAGCAATATCCTTTTACCCTTTTCAAAATCTTATCAAGATCTTTATTTTTTATATTGCTTTACATCAGAAATTCCACTTAGTTATCATGGCTATCATAAACACGCATGCATAAGATGCTGACTTTTGAGTTGCAATATCTCAAAAAAGATTTTTCTCTATTTTAAAATTCTGACAAAACTCGTTAAAGTTGCATTTTTGCTACGTGTGTATCAAGTTCTGGAAAATTTGTAATTGTGGCATTTCCAAAAATGATATTCAATATGAAGATCTGCTACGTTTTCCTTGTGCAGTGTACCGCCAATTCACGAATGATTCGTCCGTAAGAAGATGGCGTCGTATGTTCAAAAGAAGAAGAAGAAGAGGGATCAGGGCACCCGTATATCGTAACTGAAGTGTAAAAGGTACAATTTGATTAAGTAATCAAACAAGATCGCCATTTTACGCTAGATAGGGTCGACGATAGTTTTCCTCAAACACGTTCTTCAACGCATGAGATCGTTACTTATCACCTGGATTACCATAAAATTAATATTACAAAAGCGATTGCGCTTTTGCACGGCATACTCGCCTGCATGTTGCTGTAAAGACTCAAGAATTGCTTCAGCATTTCAGATGAAAGATTATAGAGTATCGGGCCTAGGCCAAATTGCACAAAGCTTTCTCAAATGCTTGAACTACTGATCAACCACTTGATCAATTGATTATTATCCAATCACAAGTACTGAAATATTCACACTTATCCAATGAGATCGACTAATCAACTGATCAACTTGATGAATAATCAAATTACTTTCAGGTAATCAAGCTTTATAGTCCGGATTTAGCACTAACCGATTTTCATCAGTTAAAGAATCTTAAGCACTTTTTGGATGGCAAATGTGTATTAGATTCTGTATGAGCTTCGTAGTTTCTACAATTAACTATATCATAAGAACAACAATAACAAACATTTTATTAAAACTCAAAAGCCTTTTTAAGATAATTTATTAGAAACAGTGGTTATGTTTTTTTAATTCATTTTAAAATGCTTTAAACGAATTTGCATAGATGGGTAAGCAGTTTCTGAATAGCACTACAAACCTCCATTTCCAAGCTAGAAATCATTTTTACTGTCTCGATATTTAGTGCATTTACATAACTGCGTACAAATAGCAGCTTTCGATTTGCACCTGTGCGATCTTCTTGTCGCCACTTCCAATATCTTCGTTGAGGTTGAGAGCATCAAAGAAAAACGAGTATTGCAAGGCCTGTAAATGTTTTGTGATTGTGGAGTCTTTCCATCTCTCCGTCTAAATATCGACTTTATTATTTGGATATGCATCATTCTAAATATACAAGGCCCAAATCACTAGTTTCTTAACATATTATGATTGTTCTATACCATACACGGACACGGAGCCACACTGCCCAAATTGACTTGTATATACAATACAACGTGTTGGTAGATTTTACAGCTTGATTATCAGAACTAAATTATTTTGATCAGATATCTGCTTGAAAGTTTGTTTCTGCTGATAAACTTGCTTCTGCAGGAGCAAATTCAGCCCCTGGGTAGCCCCCGTGCTCATGTGTGCCCTATACGCTTTTCATAGCGCGTTAATAATAATAATATCGCCTTTTATTAATTGAAAATTAAAATACATTGATTGAAATAATTAAAGAAATTTTATCACATGAACCCCTGTCGAAATCTAGCCGTAGGCTACTCTACTTAACCAGAGGTTACGTGCTGGTAAAAACAAACAAAGAAATTGACAAACTAAAAACAAAACAAATCTATTTTCCACGTTTTATAAATAACAATCCTTTGTCAGTCGCCAACCCTAGTGCATACTTTCTATAACTTTACCTTTGTCCCGTAGGATTGGTTGTCGTACCAAATTCTTTGAACTTATAAACCTTCTTGGTGTTTTCTCTATACTCTATTGCAGTTTGTTCTCTGATAAGCTTCCCAAACTATCTTTCCCTTTTCCACAATCTTCTTTGCTAACAGACTTGTGAATAAGATCATCTATTATCCGAAATTACTTGGTAAGCGTCAGAAACAGAAGGAGACGTTCGACGCACAGTGGGGCCAAATCCCAAAAAGCTGGTCAAAAGTCGAAAAATAAAGTTACTATCTAGGGAATCTTAAACATAAAGTTTGGAAAATAAATGTTCCAAAAAATAGATTCCACAATTGGAAAAGGACATCCACTTATGTCTACCTACCTGTCGAGAGCATAATGTCTGAAGCGAACAAATGTAAAAAAATAATTGTTTCTTTAATCACTTACCAAATTGTGTATCGTTAATAGATTTTAACGCTGTAAAATAGACTTACATCATGATGGTGCGTAGAATATTTAAGTGTGCTGCAAACATAATATACAAAATATAAAATTTAATTATTTAATAAATAATTTTAAGAAAATTTTAAAAAAAATTAACTATAAGTTTTCGTCTTAAAACATCGGAAAGTATATAAATTCCGCAGAGTTCCGCCACGAAACTTACAGGAATTGTAGTTTAAACTATATTCTAGTAAATAAGAAAAACACAGCTGCCAAGAGGTGCCAACCAGCATTTTGTGCATGTTTTTGCAACAATAAACGGGCGTAAACAAGAATTTGCTCAAACGATTCCATGTCATATTACAAGTAATTTCATGCGGTCGTGACATTCATTTGACAGATTTTCGAGAATATTGCTTGCAAACAGCTTCTAATTTCCTGGTTCTATATGCCAACTTCAGGGCATAAACTACAAATGTCGGAAGACGCGCAAGATCACGAAAATACAATAGAGCCAAAACAATGGAAGATACATTTTTACGATTATTAATCTCATCCGATCCCTTAATTTCGAGCTTACGAAAATTACCACAGAGGAAATTAAAATCTTTGTCACCAGAAGCAATGCAACTATTAATTCTGCCAGCAACACCTCTTCTGCAGAATCAACGGATTACGATACAGATGATTCAGAAGATGAAGTTTAGTGTATCTGGGTTGTACAAAATAAATTTATTACATAACTCAGATTTTACACTAATAAATAAAAGTTAATATATATATAATATACATTTCATACATCTTTTCTGCCATATTTGATCCGCTATATTGTTTTTGGATTTTTCAGTTTCTGATTTGTAATCAGCGACCTCAAAAACCGCTGTAAACAAACTTTTATAAAAATATTACACATTTTGTACTTCTTGCCCGCCATATTGGATCCGCCATTTTGTTTTTGTCATTTTTAGTTTCATATTCGTAATCAGCGATCTTAAAAACTCCCATAAACGAAATTTTATAAAAATATCACACATTTTATACTTTTTGTCCTACATATTGGATCCGCCATTTTGTTTTCAGAGTTTTTAACTTCAGATTTGTAATCAGCAACCTCAAAAACCTTTATATACCAGTTTTGTTGGGAATCGAACAAGGTCTTCATATTTTGGCCAGCTTTTTGGGATTTTGGCCCCACTGTGCGACGGTTGGTGAGCTGTCAAGGACTAGTTGTGCAATGTTTATTTTAAATGTTACAGGTTTTAACTTTGGTTTAAATTGAAACCAACATGGTACAGCCAATCTTTAATGTTAATTCCAGTCTGTGCAGCTGCTGCTTCAAAAGTTCGTATTTCTCTTCAGCTTATTGGTGGTTGGTGGGTGAACGGAACTGTAATGATTAAACCAAGAAAAGGCAAAACTGAGCGATGACAAGTATAATTACAAAACTTTCGCTGGCGCAAGGTCTTTCGCTTAAAGGTGCGACGGTGGCTCTCTGGTGGTGATGTGAAGTGTTGGGCAAGGTAGAAATTTATAACCAGATTCACTAAAACAATTTTATCTTAAAAGTGGGTTTAAGTCTAGTTTTGCTTGCGTCTTCATGCTTATAATTTACTTATTTTGTTGTATAATCAATGAAACGTCAGTAAAACCGACTTAGATTCAGATGTAAGTAAAAAACTGTTGTAGTGAATCTGGTTGCTGGTTAATTGTTGTTTTCTCGGAACGCGGAGAAAATTTCTTGGCACTTTTTACAATATGCTAGAAGGGTGTTTTATTTTGATCTAAATATTTCTGTGGTCGTTACTTGATGGGGTACGCAGCAGCTCAAAATGTGCATTCTGCCTTAGTCGATCGCCTTCTTTACATAATGGTTTCGCAAAGATTTGAGGAACGCATACATCAAAGGTATTCCGATCAAAATGCTTTTGACAAAAAGCAAAAGTTCGAAGCTAAAAATGTTTTGCAGAACAACCTGATCGGACTGCAGATATTATTGGAAAAGCAGGTAAGCCTATAGTTTACAGCTAACAAGTGGATAGAAGTTTTGTGTGTGGAGCAGAATGCGTGAATTTAGATGCACACGTGGATTTTGGAAAAATCAGGAGAAAAAAGACAGTAGTCAAAGTCACGTCTTGTTCCATCAGTTACGGTTTGACGAAGATGTAATCTCCTGGTATACCGGTAGGTTGGAGTTGCCTACTGCCCACAAAGCATGGTGGCGGAGTGCTGGAAAAGAAGCGGGAGAGCGGGTTTGTGGTGATTTGTCAGACGTGTCAAATGTCTACAGTAAATATCAGCCAATATTTGCCAACGCTATTTTAATATTTATCTCTACTTTAAACATCAAACTAATAATTCTTTGCAATTAAAAAACAAACAAAATTTCTTTTGTCTTAAAAAAAAATTGAAAAACAATGCAATTGTAACTTGATTGAAGTTTCTAATTCTAATTCATTTTGATAAATATTTAGATTTTTTATTTCATTCCAATTTTCTCAGAAAATATTTTTGTGTATAACTGAAATTTATGAGTTACATACTTTTCAGAATTACATACTACATGGTCAATTTGAAGTAGTAAGTACACTAAATACTATTAGCACTACATATATCCTAACTTTCAATCTAAATAATAAAAAAATTATTATTGAAATTAGATCAAGCGTTCAGGCGATCAGCAACAAAAAAAGGAAAGAAATGAAATTAAGAATGCTGAATAATCGATAGACTTGATAAAAAAAGTACGTACATTTCATAAAATATAAAAATTCCCCAGTATATGATAAATTATATCGATCCCTATAATATCAGTGTTTCCTGGTAGTAAAAGTATTGTGTTATTTTATTTACGTAATTCCTGCAACAAATTTTCGTCACATAATGCAGAATACTGAATAACAGTAAACAATAATATTGAAAGGGCTCCGATACGCTTATATCAATAACAGCTGATGATGTTGCATCATTTAATTGGCTTTTAAACTGTTTAAGAGAATAATAGCATTATTGAATAACGTCATTGATCATGCTAACAAACTTTTTTAATTAAAGCTGCACTGTTTGTGATATAAACGTCAATCAATAAAAACAAATTTAACAGAATTTCGGGTTGATATCTGATATAAAATATTAGCCAAAATTTATCTAATTACCTCTAATACTCTTTAAGTAATTGCTTAGTAACGAATTAATAATCCTTTTAAATGAAAATACTAATTAAGTTCAAACAATGATATACATTTTCTTTTTATCAAAACGCTAAAGGTCATCTTTTGATTTGTAAAAGCTGGATAATTAAAATTTTAGCAAGAGATTACAATAATACTTATTGCTACCAAGCCCAAGTATAAGCGAATTAATTCTTTGATGAATTCTACTGTTGGTAATCATTTTTGTTACTGTAGCAACTAATGATAACACGAAGAAATTTTATTAAAATAGTGATGGTACCGAATAGAAGTGTAATAATGACTCTAATTTTGTTAATATCATTATAACAATACTCGAAAATACCAAAAGCTCTCGTCGTAATGAATACGTAATCACTTTATCTAATAATTGCAGCACTTTGTTTTATCGATTCTTGTGTAGAAATAGATTTTCAAAATTTTATCTCTGTTAGCTTTTGTGAATATTAATAATTCAATAGACATGCACATGAAATTTTATTGTTATCTGCTGTATCAAATATCGCTGAACATGCAACGACCTTATAATAAATAAATATTCTAACAGTATGTCGAATGAAAAAGGTAGCAATACTATAATCCTTAAACATAAAGCGAACTAATTTTTTATCAATATTCCATTACACGTGCGATCTAATCATACTTTTAGCGTGATGAAATGTTGACATTTTTTGGATTTAATGCGGACATTAAGAGTAGAACATCTATCAGGAATAATTTATATTAGCATTTAAAGTAGGCATGAGCTGCTACAAATTCAGAAGATATTCTTAAAATAACTGCTTTGCTTAAAAAGGAAAGCTTCATAAATAAATTAATTATTGAATTTTGTATCCAATCTCTCCAAAAGAAATATTAATGGAATTATAACCAATTCAGAAATTTACCCGGCTTTTCTTTTCAATTACTTTTTTACTATTTTAGTTTACTGAAAGTTTCTCAACAAACTCAAATATCTAACTGAAGACTTCACCTGTCTAGCAGAAAGCGTGGAACTCTGTTGTGGATAAAACGGAAATTTGAGACACAGCTAGAAACAAAAATAAAAGATTTCTGCTGTTGACTTGTATCCGGAAATGGGTAGGTTTTATCTATTAGTAGTAAATAAAATATAATTTAAACGTCTAAAACTTCGAATTACGTTGTGTTCCCGTCCCATACCAACTTGTCAGGACGAGAAATGAAATTTTAAACCGAATTCTTGAATTCTTTACGATTACATAGATTAATTCACATCGAACGCACTTTGGAATCATCCACTTACAAGTACTTTATGGAATAATACCTTAACGTCCACAAAATAGGAACAAAAGCAAACTGGCGGGCTCTTGCAGTGATTAAAAGAACCTAATGATAAATGCGACACTCGCGCAAGTGTAAAATTTGGAAAATATGATACAATACATTCAAATATTGTTTCACATCTTCTGCAAGAAGTGTTTAGCATCTTCTCTTTCACGACCGACGACGCTTGAAGATCTCCTTTATAGAAGCCGCTTCTTCTCCATAATAGGGCTACAGTGTGGAGACGTGATATTTACCAAGCGGCTTCTCAGCATCAAACTAGCTATTTGATTAAGTGGAAGGAAACACCTTCTTTAGGATCTAATACGGCATGTTGAAAACCTGCTGTTTTACTTTTCTGTGCCTCGCTCAGGGGTACTTTACAGACCACCCGGTAACCGCATAAATAACTTTGTAAATAATTTGGACGAGATGTTGTCTATTATTACACCCACAGTTGATGACTTTATTTGTTTGGGCGATGTTAATGTAAATTTCTTTAATGTCGATAATCCAGTAAATACATGCTTTAACTCATACGATCTAACACAAATACTAAATGAACCTACTCGAATAACAAATACGTCCAGCACCCTTATAGACCCTATTTTGGTTAGCGGTAATTTAGTTATTAGTAATTCAGGTACAATCGAAGCTAATGAAATTTCTGATCATAGAGCAGTTTTATGTATTTTGAAAATAGAGACAAACAAATTTAAACCTAAAATTGTAAAATTTAGATATCACTAAACCTAGGGCCCCTTGGCTAACAGATAATTTAAAGGCAATTATGAAGGAGCGTGACAGTGCATTGAGGAAATATAAGCGTACTAGGCCCCCTTCGGACTAGAATCGGTACAAAGAACTTCGGAATTTTACGGTATCATCCATTCGTCGTGAAAAAAGGGCTTATCTTAATTCACTCGCAACGGAAAATAATTCGCGTAAGATGTGGTCTGCCTTATCTGATTTAAATATTCGTTTTTCACAGCAACGTACAGTGCCAAGTAACTTAGCTGACCTTAACTCGATCGGAAATTATTTTAGCTCTTTTGTTCAATCTTCAACTTCCAACTGCGATACACAAATACAGTATTATCAAAATATTCGGCACTTCAGCAACCAAACTTTTGATTTCTCTCTTACCTCAATAGAAGAGGTGCATGAAACTTTGTTTAGTCTTAAATCTAACGCTCTTGGTTCAGATAACATTACGCTCATAATGCTAAAATATTGTAGTCCTTTTATCGATAAATATATTACTCACATCATTACTTGTTGCATTGAATTCTGTTACTTTCCGTCGGCGTGGAAGGAGGCCATTGGTCTTCCACTACCTAAAGTTTCTAATCCAAGTAGTTACTCTAACTTAAGAATAATTAGCATTTTACTGCGTATCTCTAAAATTTTTGAAAAGATACTATATAAACAAATATATGCCTTTTCTAACAACAACAATATACTATCCGTATGTCAATCCGGTTTTAGGAAGGGTCTTAGTACTGCTAGTTCTCTCGCCACTGTCACGGATGATATTATAAGCGCAACTGATAGGCACATGATAACCGTTCTCGTACTGCTCGATTTCTCTAAAGCTTTTGATACAATAAGTCATAATCTTCTGTGTGCAAAACTTCAGTACTACGGGTTCGTCAATAATGCAGTCAACTTAATAAAGTCCTATCTATCCGACAGGAGTCTGATAATTAAAATTAACGAGCAACTGTCACACTCATATTCATTAACTTCCGGTGTTCCTCAAGGGTCTATTCTAGGGCCTCTGTTATTTATTATATATACCTCTAATATTTTAAATTCCTTGAAGCATTGTAATGTCCAGGCGTATGCTGATGACACGCAAATATATAAATCGTTTAACTTTTCTGATAGAACTCAAGCTTATGAAGACATCAACAGTGATCTTACTCTTATTAAACACCTTTCAATGCAACACAACCTAACACTTAACACGAGTAAATCAAAACTATTAGTGTTTGGTAACAAAAAAATATTACAGCACCAGATTTAAATCTCAACATAAATATAGATAACGAACTTTTACCAATAGTCGACTCTGCAAGAAATCTCGGTATTATATTAGACACTAAACTACGTTTTAGGCTACACGTTACAAAACTATTGCAAAAAACCTATTCCTCGTTAAAATTACTCTACGCAAATCGTGATATTTTAAACTCTGCTCAAAAGAAAATGCTTACAGAATCTATAGTCTTATCGCACTTTAATTACTGCAGTTTTATTTATGGTCCTTGCTTAGAAATGTCTGATAAAAATCGCATACAGAACTGGTGTTGTCGATTCAACTGCAATCTACGGAAATATGATCATGTATCTAATAGCATTAGCGAGCTCAAATGGCTGAAAATGGAAAATCGTTGGAAATACCAGTTGGGTTCGTATACACATGCTCTATTAACTTCCATGCAGCCATCTGCTAGCCTTTCTGATAGATTGGTCATTAGGTCTCAAATTCATTCTGCAAACATGAATGTACAATTGGAGACATCAGTTTGTAGAATGTAGGGTTTGTTCAAATCATTTGGTTGTAGCACGGACACATTAAAAAATGCTAATCTCAGTTTCCTAAATGTTTCTTGCCAAATATTACACCATTTCTATTTGGCATTCTTTTTCAACAAATCTCTCTCTCTCTGTCAACAGTTTTGTGATATTGGCATGAATCGGTGACGCTACGAACGCACTGTACGAAAGCGAGTACATCTTTAATACTTATTTGTGGCTGTCTATTGACGATAGCATTTGTTTAGTCTTTAGCGACTTGTATGGATCAGAGAACGCCCTGGATATTTCACTTGCAAACTACGATCGAACACTTTTCATGGTTGAGTCTCAGATTACATAGTTGTAGACTCTCAAAAAGTTTTAGTAGGTTGCTAAAGTGTTCGCTAAACCGTTCAAACATGCCAAAATTATTACATCGCTTACTCCACTTCTACATTGATAAATCGTTCTTTGAAGAATAACTGGAGTACTATAGAAACCGAAACTCATAACTTTATAGTAAGAGTGCCGAGAGGACACACAAACGCGATTTTATGCTAATCAGTGCCTTGAACAGCAATCTGATGATATTTCACGCGTAAATCTAGCTTTGACATAAACTCTGATTTTCTTAATATTATGTTGTAAACCTAGTTTACAATTGGGTGATTCATATTCCTTGATTAAGTCTTCTAGAACCCGATCCAATTCTTTTTTCAAAACCTCAACTTGTATTAAGGCTGAAGATTACCAGTGTTAATACGATACTTGGCAAAGAGAGCCACTCCTTCCTCTTACCGGAAGATATCCATATTATTATACAATAATATACTGACATTCTAAATGGCCTCTCATCTCCACTTAACAGATTCAGAAATTTTAAAGTAACTGGGTCTCATGCAATATTTTCGAAAGGGAATTTGTAATTACAGCTTGGAGTATCTACGAGGTTTTACTTACCTTAACTTCACATTCTGAAGGTTCAAAATCATTTGTGTACCTTTTATAAAATTTATTTTCAACAAGATTCGATTATTTTCAGCACCAGACAAAGCGATCATGGTGTAGAGACTCGGCGTTTTTCTATGAAAATATGTACACGCTTGTGACCAAAAGTTTTTGCTGGGAATTCTTGTTATCAATACGTTTGAGATACGAGGTGTATGAGAAAAGTAATGAGACTGGTAACACTGCGGGAGATCTGGCAACGTTGTGTCTACCGGTCTGTGCTAAACCGGTTTGTTTATCGCTTCTACTTCCTCAGTCCGAGTTACAACTCCGTACAGCTAACACATTATTTTTGACAGCGCCATCAGTAAAGATGTGTTTTTGTTGTGTGTTACAGAAATGGAGCATCGGAATTTAGAGCAACGTTGTGCAATAAAGTTTTGTGTTAAACTTGGTGAATCCGCGAGTGTGACTTTTGAAAAGTTGAAACAGGTCTATGGGGAACAGTGCTTATCAAGAGCACAAGTTTTCCGCTGGCACAAATCATTTTTGGACGGCCGAGAACACGTTGAAGATGAACCTCGCTCAGGGAGACCTTCAACTTCAAAAACTGACGAAAACGTTGAACGTGTGAGGGCTCTTGTGAGATCAGACCGTCGTTTAACAATAAGGATGATGAGTGAACAGTTAAATTTAAACATTTTCACCGTGCATCAAATTCTGACAGACATCATGACAATGCTCCGTGTCACACAGCAATTTCCATCAGTGCATTTTTGACCTCAAAACGCATTACTGTTGTTCCTCATCCCCCCTATTCACCTGATTTGAGTCCTTGTGACTTTTTACTTTTCCCGAAATTAAAACATGTCCTAAAAGGACGTCATTTTGGAACTCTGGAGAACAGTCAAAAGACCGACCAGTTAAAAGTCATACCAGTTGAAGACTTCCAGCGCTGCTACCAAGAGTGGGAAAAACGACTCCGCCAGTGTATAGCTGCCCAAGGGAACTACTTTGAAGGGGATAACATTGTTGTTTGAAAAAAAATAAAAACTTTGGTTAGTATGAAATCAGTCTCATTACTTTTCTCACATACCTCGTAGACACCATCAACACATTTTTTATACCATCTCCACGTTAACCTATAATGTTTATAAAAAAAATTGAACGGGCTTGCAGAAATACAATGTAATCTACATACTTGAGTACTTTCTATACTTTCAAACTCTAGAAGGTTTGCCCTTTGAACAGTTTGGATATAAAGCCTTTGGTACCACAAGTATAACAAACCAAGCTATGAAGACTTGACACTTTTTATTTTCTATGTCGTTTTTATACCCATGAACGGTATCACCTTTTTTTCATGGCATTGAGGAAATTTTCCTCATTGAGACGTGCTTAAGTTAATAATTTACTAAAGTCGCTTATTTTATCACGAGGAATGTTTTTACAAATTTTAGAATTTAGCCAGCTGCACACCATGCACAGTTGAGTTTCTTTCGTTGACGTATCAGCGGGTAACTGTATGATGATTGCGCGACACGTATGTTCAAGCAAAAACGTCAATTCCTGTAATAATACATTATTTGTCTTCAAACAGTTCTTTATGAACACGATAACGCGATTTCTGCAGACCGAATGTACTTTTGAGTAAATCTATGGCGTCATCCTATGACTGCAGGGCAGCTTTAACACCTCGATATGATGAAGCAGCGAGACAATTTAATACCATAGGTAGTCCTTTGAGTTTATTTTCAACAGAAACATGCAGATGACGGGGCATTTTCCTTTTTAAACAAACGCCTTTTTCAGCACCACGTTGGGTGCCAATTTAACGCGATTAGTAAGTTGTAGCAGTGACTAAAGAAACTTTGCGGCAATAGAAAATATTGAATAGTTATAAATAAAACAAATTTAGATTGTGTAAGACATCACTACTTAATGTATTGGCAATAAAAAAACTCGCAGTGGTGTAAAACTTAGAGGTATGATGCAATATACTCTGTAACAGTCATCTGTTCCGCTTCCGTTACGTGAGGATTGCTAACCTGTGTCTTCGGAATGTGTTCGTATGTTTTTTTATTAATGTTATCTGAAGAGTTAGAATACTTAGAAATTCATGTTTAGACGGTGGATTATATTTTTTTGGTCCTTTTATATATTAAATCATTCTCAGGTTGACAAATTTAATTTTGTTAAATTTTCATGGTATAGTAAACGAGACATGGGGTATAATTATTTCAATACTTACTATAACTTCTTTGTTAATTCTGAATTTATGCAGCCTTTATTTTATTTGCTTCCCTGGAATTGGTATTTGGTTTCGGACCTTGTGTTAGTAGGTTGGGTAAGAATTTCTTTTTTAAAATCAGTCTTGTAATTCTCTGGGATTCGCTTGGAAATAGCAGCGAAGGTTGTAACTTTCTGGGATGCAGAACGAGGAACTGCTTGGCGAGAGGAGACGAGGCGTTACCAGCAATCATTTTGGGCCAATGTTGTGTTGATTCTGGTCCCAGAGTGCAAAACCTTATCCTTAGAGGTAAGTTTTTGTTTTTTTTTGAATACCTTGAAATTAATTGATGTTTTTTCGGATTCAATTTTTGTTCGGAGCCGTAGTTTGGTTTGGCCATAGAAAGGGGTGTACCTTTCTGGCGTTTCGAAATTCGTATTATGCAAAGTTTCAGTAATACGCAACCACCTTTTCAAGTCCTAATATGCACACTAGTCTTTCTGCCGTTTTGATTTTAGGAATTAGGATAGAAAAACTGATAAAATGACGCAAATTTCAAGTGGTTAGGATTGGGTACGGCAAGTGATATTTTCCGTTTACGGTTTTTCGTGTTTTCACCAAGGTACTTGTATTTTGTCACTTTACGAAAGTTAGGATTCGTGAAAAACTAGACTTTTTCATAATTTCCACTACGAACGCATGCCTACACCTAGTTCCTTGCAATTCTCTCCAAAGTATCTAGATACCTTTCTGCGTCGATGTGTAACAACGACAGAGAGTTAGAATTCAGGTCTTATTTCTCTGTAGTGGCTCTTGTACCTACTATAACTTTAAATTATAAAAAAATTATAACAAAAAATATCTTACAACTCAAACATGGAGCAAATCCACCAACATTGTTTCGCGTGACATCGGCATTTGCATGTCTTTAACAGAAAGTTCTTTTACAACACAACCTCTAAAATACGAAGTAGCAACTATTGAGAAAAATTACTAGATTACTAACTTGACTAGTTACAATATGACTCTCTGATTTAGATGTGCAAATGTACGAGAGTGACACAAGCTGCACATGCTCCTACACAATGTGGCTGCCAAATAACCGACAAGAAATATTTTTTTATTCAATATAGTGTTGTATAAGATATTAAACAAAAAACGATAGAACTTACACAGAGTCTAAATGGAAAAAATTTGGAACTTTAAATGTTACTTTTATTGCGTTAATTGTCCAAGACAATCTTGTCTTATCAAACAACACCAAAGAAATCTATTTCTAAAAAGTAGAAGGTTTAGTAGGTGTTATAGAGATACTTTATCATTTAATAGCGATACAAACTCAATATGCAACTCTGTAGTAGTGTGGAAATTGCTGTCCGGCAACGTAGTGAAGAGGTTATAATAGGCATGAACTAGTTCTCAAACATCTGTATAAATATGAATTGTGCTTACCAAACTATACGATCTTCATAGTTGAAGCAAGTTCAGAACTGATTTTTGCACAAAACTTGCCCGAAATCGCACACATTAACAGTGATAGTGAAAAACATGTGGAAGTAGGTAGTCTCATTCAAACAGGACCACATTTATTTAAATACTTGAAAAACTACAAATGATAAACTAATGATGTTTTAGATTTATGTACTATATTGTCCACCATTGTCGATCACCTTCTGCTATTTCTCAGGCATGATGGAAACACCTTGATATAGGTCACGCCCCGAACCATCTTGCAAACCCTCATCAATCCTATTTTTGAGCACATCAAAGTTGGCATATCGAGTACCACTTAGACCAATCTTCAGATTGCCAAAACAGTTGAAATCACATGGCTGTAAGTCTGGCGAATATGGTGGCTGAATCCATGTTTCGATTTGGTTTTGATCAAGCCACTCACGCACCACATTGACAATGTGTGGACGCGCATTGTCATGTGCAAGAATGGGCTTCTTCACGTTGCTTGCCGCTATCCAATTTGGAATACTGCGAGCCAGAAAGTCTCGGTACACCTCGCCGGTCACAGTCTGTCCTTGCTGTAGCAGCTCCCAGAAAGCAATGCCGGTGATGTCCATGGCCATCATGATCATTCGTTTAACAGGATGCAAGTCTTCACGGACTCGAGTTGCCGGTGGCTCGCCCGGATAGGCCCAAGTTCGCTTCCTGGCTGATTTATGACTCATAAATGGCAAGAGTTCTGTTTAGCAATCTTGAGTGGCGTCGATGACGGAGTAGATTATGAAAACACGCATCAATTCTTGCTTGAAGTTGTTCTTCGTTCAGTTCGTGAGGCACTCATTAACACATCAATTTTTTCATCTTCAAATCAATTGCCAAAATACGATGTAGCTATAGCGCCCTCTACTGTCTTTGTAATATGCGAGCGAACGCGGTCCTGTTTGAATGGGACTACCTATATAAATTTTATGTTAAACGACATAAGTGTATAGGTGTTGGTTTTAGTTGTTTGGTCTGTATTTTATTTATATTTTGAACATCAATGATTGGTTAGATGGTTTCTTTCCAATAAACAAAGTTAAAATGGAGACAAAAGAGCAGCCATATGCAGAATAAGTGTTTAAATAGAACACTGCATATTATTGCATTAATATGAAATTCTGATTACAGCACGTAATTTTATTATTACTGATGTAACCTTCTTGGTCAACTGAAAAACTAAAACATGTGATCTGTTTAGAATTTCAGAATCATTTTAATTATTCAATAAAATAGAGGGTATCCAGCCCATTTTAAAAACCCGTTCCTCAAATTTCTGCCGTTGTGAGCAAGAAACTATCTAACCCAAGTATTTGAATTTTATGAAACACACAAAATTAATGAAAACTTAATTAAACTGTTGTATTATTATAACAGTCACACTATTCTTAAGATTACGAATACATAACGAATGTCCTATGGAGATGGCTCATAAGCTGGTCTTCTTGATGGTAGCTCTTACTTAACAAAACTGAGATACCTTTCTAAATTGCCCATACTTACAGTAAGCTGACTGAGATTTTGGCAAACTTACTGCGATTCTGTAAATCAATACTTCTTAGATAAATTCCTAATGCAGCCTAATGTCAGTAAATTAAAACTGTTTTACTACAATTTAAATTAATTTATGTAATTTAAAAATCTTAACCGCAGATAGGATTCGAACCTATGTAATGTTATTTTAAAATTCGCACTAAATCCGCCCGTGTTTTCCAATTTCGTTCGGATATTTGGTTTCTTGACGCACAATATTTAAATTGTTTCATTAAACGAATGTTTGTTATAATGTTATTTTAAAGAATTAATATTTTTGTGGTCTCGACACCTAGACTCCAGTAGACGTGTCTTTCGTTGATTTCCAATGTCAAATTCCCAGAATCATTAGTTGCAATATTGCAGTCACACAGTCTCGGGGAAGTCACATTGAAACTAGCGAATCTACAAGTAAAATTTTCCATTGTCGCATAAAGAGTATTAATGTCTTAATCTGTTAGGGTGTATATCCGACTTTTTAACCCCACTTCCGTAAGTACGAACTGCGTAACAAAAAACGCAGAGGTTAGGCATTAGCTGTTGACTTGAACCAACGTGTAGTAATTTTCGACGTTTACCTCTACATCCCCTAATTGGATTTAAACCAAATTAAGCGAAGCGATCTTCTTAGAAGCAAAAAGAAATCGGACTGGAGAAATCGTAATTTCTTCGTGTCAGAGACGCGCAGTAGTCGCGGAAGAAAGTGGTTTGTTTGCCAACAGCAAGGCTTATAAA
>VTPC01008316.1:41338-53896 GCA_011009095.1 Ignelater luminosus
GCTATAAAGGTGAACAAAGGATACCCAAGAAGAGGAAGAGGACCTACTAAAGTTTATAGGTGGTATAATTAGAAATAAAATAAAAAATAAAGTAAAATCTTAACTACTAAAAAAGGAAGAAAGTTAAAATAATAAAACTGTGTAGTTAGTATAGTTAGATAAAAAAAAATGTAAAAATTCTTGGAATAGGTTGATCATTATCAATTTATAAATTTTTTGACAAACATATCTTGACATTCATAATAGAAGCTGACAAATATCATTGACACAAGTTAATGTAATAACCATTAACCTATAATCAACAAACATTTTTTGACATTAATTTAAAATTTTGATAAATAAAATTCAATTTCGGCCCATGAAATAAGACTATAATTAAATGTTGTGGAAATCATTACATTGAAGTTAATATATCATTACACTACGTAACCTTATCTCGCGTAAGGTGCTCTAACCAACTGTGCTATTAAAGTAAATTTAAAACTGTTTTATATACAGAAATAGAGTAGAAAAGATGAGCAAATCAAAATATGATAGTGTTATTTAAAAAAGTTTATAGCGACTTCACTAGCCTAAGGGGTATCTTAAGTACCTTGAGTACACAAAAAATAACTAATACAAAAAGAAAAACGACGTGCTCATAGTGTATATTGTCCAAATGGAAGTCTGCCTTGAAACGATGCTACTGCATGAATTCTTAAGTTATTCTTAAATCTTAGTATTTTTAATAATTCATATGTTTTAATGTTAAAGAGTGTTACCAAACTTCTACTCATGTATTAACATTGATTTCAGTGCCTCATAAGGCAGTAGAGTTATCCCATCTCTAATTATTTGGAAGAAGCCCGACATTACGTTACCTATCTATCTGTATAAGAGAAACATAGATTAATGCATTAGGTACGTCCATTATAGGGAAACATTAATAATTAAGCAAACAATGGTAGCTACATGTAGAATTAGATTTAATTATACAGGGAGAACGCTGTCCCATCTTCGAATATAATTTACAAAGCTCCTTGCTTCGGTTTATCTCCAACAGGAAAAATAACTAGAACACGTCTAATTTAAGCTTTAATGTTTCAGTCTGCTCCGATTGAAGCGATAATTTATACATAAACCTCTCCAATATTCCTGGTTATCCCTTTAATAATTGTTTCGGTTTACTGCTTGCTTAACAATTTAGTTCATTAAAACTTTTAGAATTGCTTAACCCAGAAATTTTTTAGTAAGTAGTATATACATAACTTTTTATCAACAGTTAAGCAAGAATTCACTATTTACTAAACTTTTGTTATGTGTTGGCGGTCATCTATTGAACTTAGTAATTTGATAAGAAGATTTTAACGGAAAGGAAAGATCTAGTATTTACAAAGTTCTCGGACGCCTTCCGCTTTGTAAATAATTCCAAAGGAAGCAATGACAGAAATGTACACATTACTGCACATTTTTCCTAGAAAGTCGTCAGGTTTCATCTCTCCAAGCTGAGTTAAAAGTAGGACTCCACTCGAGAACACCCTCATTCTTCTTTAAAAGTGTGTATGAAATCGATAAAGAACAAAAGTTTTTTTTTCTATTCTATTTGTATTTGCACCGCAGCTATATTTTACATTAGAACCTAAATTTATTTCCAATTTTTAAATCGATAACATATTGGTATCATAAGCAAAGTTGACTTAATAAGATAATCAAATACGTTTCATTGCACGAAAACAATTTTCCGCTTCTAAAACAGTAAATAATTCAAATAACGTGACTACGCAAATGTAGGTGGGTATGTTGGCATTTTAAGTCACTAAAATATTTGTGTGAAGTTATTGAGAAAATCTTGCTACAAGATGGATAACGTAATTCAAGTAAACCTGAAGAATTTCTAATGAATTCTAACTAGCGGAATGGTGGGCGGTGCGAAATTTTTAAATTAACGTGATCATGATAATATGATATAACTGACCTCCGATCTTTCAATAAAATGGAAAGGAAAATCTGTAGCAGTAGTAGATTATTATATCTGAATACGTAACACATCAACACCCATTTATATTTTCCCTGAAACGCAATTTTAAATTTCAAATTCCACATTGAATATTTTTTGTCAGATTTCGATTACGAAAACTTTATATGTTGCCCTTCTCTGTTATAAATATTCAGAGACTAGCAAATTCACATTTTGCATATTCTAAGTCTCATAATGATAGCATACACAAATTATTTGCAGGTTGGAAGATCAACTTGACTGTAGCAAGTTCCATATCGAACAAATTTTAGCGAGAATCTTGTCTGCTTATATAGGGCGAAATTGCATACATTAACAGAGATAATGAGGACCTTGAAATAACCCTTAATTTTATAATAAACATAAATTGTCTTGTTCTATGACGATCTTTATCTACCAATGTAACAAAATAATAGTTATTAAAGTGTACAAAGAGTTTCTTAGGTTCAAAATAATTTCTACAACTTTTTGTTGACAATACATAAATAGACGTGGATTTTTAGAGAAATGCTAACTATTGATTATCCACATAAACCGATTTTTCAAGGTAACTCCATCATAATATTATTATTGACAGCTGTAATAAATAATATTAAGGAGGCAAATAAGATTTTTAAATTTTGATAACAAGAAACGCATTTCCTGGTTGATATTAGCATCACACCTTGCCACGAAGCATAATATTATTTTAGTAGCGTACCCTAAACTGTGTTTGAATATGTAATGAAGATTTCGAACACATCCCTTTTTAAATGTTTACTTTCACTGATTATATTGTTTTAGTAGCTACGCCCTAAAAACATGGAGGACAAAGTTGTTGTGCTTATGAAGTGATTGATTGTACGAGTAGGTGTTAACATCAGTTTGTATAAAATAATATTATTTTATAAACATAAAAAACAATTCGTTACTTCTTGAAAATCGTTAAGTCTTGTGTCTCAATAGTTTTGCTCTTTTTATATCTTTTAATATCTACTAACAACTATTTTTATGACCAAAACAAACGTTCTTGAAAATCTGTTATATTGTTAACGAGCTATAAAATTATAACTTTTATGTCTTACAGCAGTTACATGTTTTTTCCGCAGGCGTTAAAATTTGTCCTTTTTGTATAATATAACACACAATAGCACACCAACCTAAAGAAAATACTTTGAACATCTGCTTTAGTAGCACGTAGAAGAAGATACCAATAAAGATTTATCGTTTAGGGCTACTCAATTTTTAGGGATTTACTTCAGTTATGTGGAAAAACTTTGTAATCTCAATATTGTGAAAAATATAACACCATTAACTATTACGTGATAAACACTTAAATTGTATTTTAGAATTCAATTATATTTTATCACCTCCAATCAAGTTATCATAGCTCCAACTTCGTAATAGTTTCATAACTAGTAGGCACGTAACAATATTATTACAATACTAGAAAGAGATAGCTAATACGACTAATAGGAACAAAAATACATAAAGGATCTTAATTGTATAACACGAACGTATAATACAGGAAGTTTAGTTTGAGTATTTACAAGAGTAGTCGGAGAATAAGCACGCAATAAAAGTAGTAAATAATTTCCTTTTTACGTGCAGGTAGTATTTACTCGATCAATAAAGTGCAGTCATTAACCTCAGTATTAATAGTGCATTAAAGTAAACACACTTTAAGAGAAATTAAATCAACTCCACAGAGATCTTGTGTCTAGAAATCAACATCAATATTAGACGCAATTATTGCGAGCATAACATTTAATAACGACTCAATCGACTATTATATCGATTTTACAAAACTAAGTGGTAGAAAATCTAAACCAGGTTTCTCATTCATTGGTTATCGTGATAGCATAACATACTAAATTAATTATTTAATTGCTTTTCAAGGTAAATTAACTTTATAGAATTACCGATTTCTTTCTAAGTGTCTTTCTTCAGGACAGGAAACACCAGTATTGGTCTTTAATCGGAAAACACCCCAGACGTAAACTAGAGAGTCATAAAAACAGATTTATTATTTTAGGCTTTATACTTTATGCTCAAAGAGTCTTATGTAATTGTTTGGTAGTTGAAGCGCTATAGTAGGTTGTTAGAGAGGAATTTTGGTAGCATCATATAGTCACCTACACAGTACTTGCGGTATTCCGCAATACTTGGTTTATATGATAAATTCAACTAGTGACACTTTCACTAACATTTATTATTATCTTGTTTGAAGTTTTTGTAGTTTCTTACTTACTAACATCCTATCGCTATGGAACCGATTCTTAAATAACAGATGGGTACAATAATCCTGTAATAAATCAACAAACGCTGGTCGATGTTGCTGTACTAATTTCTAATGACTCTTACATTTAATATTTAAATCAATAGTCTTGTTATGTTAACCTTGAGGTCTCTTTCTATTATTGTAAGTTCACAAATGTTAACCCTAATGGTGTTATCAAGACTTACACACCATCTCCAATCTATTGGTATCGACGAATGCTGAAAAATTTAGTCTGTCTGGACAATGGCAAGCAGCATTTTTATCAGAAAATCAAAAATGAGAATTATACTGACTGCTTGCAATAAACTAAGAAAACATCACTAAAAATATGAAAGTCGAAAACAACGCAGTTTTAACAGTCAAATTTTTTTAAAAATATTTTGTTAACATTTGAAGGTTATATTCTGCACAAATGATTCAACTTGGTGTGTCTATTTAGATTAACTATCTAAATTGAATGTTCCAAAGATTTTATTCAATCTTTCTTGTGCTTCCTTGTTTGTCTGTGCAATTCTGTTTTAATTGCCATTTAATAGCCTCTTTTTGCTCTTATATCTGGTGTTTTCTCAACGTTTATCATAAATAACTTATAAAAAATATCAGATTTTCTTCTCCGCTTTTCACGCCAGGGTGTACTCTATATGATTTTCATTCTCCTTCTTCAGCCCTTTTTCTTCCCATTTCAGTTAGCCAAGACCTATAAGTAACCTTAGTTACTGTGTGTTTGTTTTGGTATTTACCATGTGAAAATTTCTTGGAATTCCCTAACGTGGATTATTGAGTGGGTTTAATTATTTATTTTGACAATTCCTAATTTCTTTGTTTCCTATTTTGAGTTAGGTTCATTTGGATTCTTCAATGTGATTTTTACGTGCCGTATGACCATTTTGGTCATCAATATTTAATCAGCCTTGTTTCCGTTGTCACGGAAAGAATTCTAACAAGCTCTGAATTTTGAAGCTAGCTAATTATGAATCAATTTTTGCTCGCCTTATTGCCGTAGGTTTATTTGCTCACTCAGTTTTGTAACAATATCTTTGACGCCATTCTGCTGTCTAGCTTGTTTGAGTGTTCAAAGTTTTTTTTTGAGCCACGCTAATCTGGCTGGTCTTGATTTCCAACTGAAATATACGAAAAAAAGCCGTAATTTCTGCTGGAAGAGACTTTCCTGTCTACAGAATATCTCATAGTAAGCAACCACTGCTTGGATGTTTCAGCTGAGGTTAGCAACCGTACATCAAAATATTGTAAAAAAAAACTATTTGAAAATGTGCCCTCCAATTTATTTAAAGCCCCAACAGCAGTTGAGAAATGACAATGTATTGTCCAAGACTTTAACAAACAGTAAATTTTTGAAATTTTTGAGTTGCTTTAGATGACAAGCATGTAAGTATCCAAGTGATTTGGGATTCACATATTTCAATTACAAAAGTAGTTTGGCATTGTACTGCTTCCATATGGAGATTTAGGCTTGCAGATGTTGATGCCTATTGGGTTTAAACCATTATCTGAACGTGCATTTGATACCAATGAATTAAATTTATCACCACTATCCTTTTGCAAGACACCGCCATACGAATGTATTTATTAGTGGCAAACACAGTCTTTATATTAAAACACTTAAAGCGTTTTTGGAAAATTCGCTCTAAACGATCGGGTTTCAACCCGATTATAACCTAAGAGTTCGTTTATTCGACACGGTTCGCTACCCAGCATTCGAAAAACTACAGAACTGTAGTGCTCACTCGGTCAGTTTAAAGTAACCCTGATCGACGAGTAGGATTGAATGGGTGTTAGTAGTAAATTGTGACGTTTGTGAGGTTAGAAAGTTCAAGATTCAAAAACATCAAGCAACGTTGCGCGTAATTGTTTCAGCATGGATTCAAAACAAAAAAATTGTAGCCATTGCTGCTAGCTTCCTTTTTTCTGGCGACCCTGAAGATGACGGAAAGAATATTATGATTGTTGCTCATCAATTTAAAAAATGAGGAAACATAAAAATTAACCCGACCAATCTGCTGACGTCAAAAGCTTGACCCGAGTGTATTAGGTTGAATTTCCTAAAATACCTTATATCACTCGGGGTTTCCCAGATCTAAGTCTCAAGTTAGACAATATACCTTTTGACCGGAAAAAAAACATCAGAGGCATACATTTAGTTTCATATATCTTACAGAGGAACTCCATTCTGTGTCTCATAGAACCATCATCAGTAACAAAGTAAGTATTTCTACAGCTGGTATTAATTTTGTTTAATTTATTTTTATAATGGTATGGTTATTCTTCAAAAAATCTAGTTATTTTTCCTAAAGCTTGCAAAACATTTCAAAAATAAACTTTCTTTGTTACCAAGCTATCAATAATGTTTGAAAAATATGAAAAGGCATAGAAAAGTTTCTGAATATAGAGGATGTTATTAATTAAGTTCTGAGATAAAACATTTTAGAAATTGTACAAATTCAACTTATTTTTATTATTGGTAGACAGGAATAGAATGTATATGCCAATTATAAATTTATAACCACAGAAAATCTATTTTTTGTCATTGTACTAGCCTGATTCTACCTGAAAAATGCTAGTAAACTTCATACATGTACAGAATCTTTATTTAGAGAGTCTTTAAAACTAGTTCTGATAGATTTTCGTATTCAACAAAAAGTTCTCAGTTGTTCCAAAAAATTCAAAAAACCAACATAACTCTGAAACTAGTTGCACACTATCTGACTGACTGTCACGAGTTTGCGCAGAGGAGATTTTGTCCGAAAAACTCGTGACAGTCAGGGATAGTTTGAGATTTATGTTGAAACAAGCCTATTTATTTTCTTTATCAATCTACACGTTCTTGACATATCCACACTAATAATTTTTTTATGTATTTATTTGGCATTCTAGAAATCGAGGATGACTGGTATATCGGTAGAGAACAGTAATTAACATCCATTCAAAATTAAGATTATATCAAACATCTAAGTACCTAGGAAAAAAATATCAACATACTGGGCCTCACAGACCTACAAGTACAAGTTGAATTCACGTCTATACTGACTTCTTCCTGCTAGGAGAATTATTGAATACCTATTTGGTATTCTTGTAACAAGAAGGCACATTTTAAGGTCAACAACTGTTTTGTCATAATTTTGTTAAAAAAGGGAACGAGACTGCCTACTGTTCTCCAGAACAGTATCAGCGGGTGTAAATAAATTGATATTCCCTTTAAAAAAGATAAACCTTGTCGACCATTTAAGTCATTTTCTGTGTTAAGTGACAACAGCAAAAAAAACCAAACGTTTGAGATAGAGTGCTGTAGTGGTAGAACTGTCACTGAAATGAAATTACGAGAGGCAGAAAACGTCGAGGGTTCAAAACTTTTGAAAGATACATCGACAACTTCAGAAAGAGCTGCCAAATGTAGAGGAGCGTTTACACGCAACAATACACAGTAAAGGTTTTAAATGGCGCCATCCCACGCTTTGTCAATGCTCGTAGAAGCATCTCTAACAAAAAAACAATATGAGATCGTACTACAAGCGACGAAAAGCTGTATCCTTGCTACAGTCTTGTACAAAAGGCCAAAAAGTTATGCTGGAGATCGATTTTCAAATGCTATACATTTACGTTCTTCATCAACCTTTTACATTTAAATATATATCGTATTTTGATGTAAGGGGTGGTTTTACACTTTTAAACACCCTCATGGTACTCGGTTGTTGGTATAACCCGCTCTTAGTACGTGTTTGATGTTTTATATCTATGGGTTTTAAGGAGTGATTTTATTCTGTTTTGGGGGTGTTTTTTGCTCTAGAGCAAGATTTTGAGGGTATATTTGTTATTCTGAGATCGGATTCTGTTTCATCGTCGAAAAATACATCGGACTACCATAGTCACAATCCCAGGTCAAAACCTTTTTTTTCTTTTATGGGACTGTATAATTGATGGCAGTAACCCAAACTATATCAACAATGAGGCAAAGCCACTTTAAAAGAATTTAACGAATTATATAAAACTCAAAAGAAACAAAAAGCAAAACACTGAACATTGACTTATCCATTGTGACACTTGTTTTTCTCTCGGTCGGTCGGTGTTGGGGCGCCAGATTTGCTAAGGGGGTTTACTCCTCCACCTCGTCCTTAATGCGGTCAGACGAGGGTTTGCCGGGCAGCTACAATGGAGACCGGTAACTTCAGGGGTCGACTAGCTGGAATGATACTGCCCAGATAGGACGGACCGTCTCTAACGCCAACGCCGATACTGGGGCAGTATATTTGAGAGTGACTGGCAACGGACCGTTTCTGACGCCAACGCTGACAATCACCCTTCAAGTTCCGGGGGGAAAGAGAGGCGGTGAGCAGCATGCAGGTGAAGCAGAGGGTAGGGTAAAGCACCTTTACAGCTTACCGGGGTACTTACTAACACTTGAACACTCACTTAGGTTTACCTGTTGCTCTTCTGCTGTAGATCTCAGGCTGGTTTGGGTGTGGAGACAACAATTGCATATTTGGTGCTTTGGTATTTGCTTATATACCCAAGAGTTCCCCGCATGCGTGGTGAACATGCTTTGGTGGGAGCGAGCAGCCTTAGTAGGGAATACTAGACGGCTTGGCCCCATTTATTAATTAATATTACCAGTACAAATAAATTATAATTTCACTTCATAGCGTAAGATCGGATGCGGTGAGAAATGCATTTTACAAATTAGTTATTATCGGAATACAATTTCCCTTAACATAAACTTTACAATATTTGTAGCCCCGCAAATATTAAATTATCAAAAAGAATGATTGAATAACATTTTTAGCAAAATATATTCTAAATAAATGTAACGGAAAACAATAAATTTAACCTAGTCCACTAGCCATCTGTTTATTGGGCCGGTGCGGCGTGTGAGTTTAAAGATAGCGGAAAATATGTCCATAATTCTAGTAATTTCGTTACACCATATTACTTACAAGAATCAGATTTTCCGAATGTCTACTGTATCTGTGGTATAAACTAGAAATAAAAGAAGTGACAATTGCAAACGGCAGAAGACAAGAAAATGGTGCATTAAAAGAAAAGGACTATTAAAAAAAGATTTAAAAATCAGCAAGGTTTCTAGTAGGACGTTCCCAAGCCCGGCTACAGTAATACCAATGATGTGAGTAGCAATTTGTCTGTGACATATCTACTGAAATCACCGGTATTAATTTAAAGCTATTTTAAAAATCATTTCGAATGGTCACAAGGTTGAAAAACTTAGAACCTACACAACAACTGTGTATAAGATCTTGATGCTTAGGCCACTAATAATAAAACCTGCACTACTGCCGATTGTCAACTTATCGGAAAAAGCGGCAGAAGCAAGTAACAAACACTTTTTGTAACAGGTTATATCGCCAGAGTTATGCAAGAAAATTCTCGAGAGAAAGTCGTAGCATGGATATCTAGAATCTTATGCTTCTTGCTTTTTATCTACTAATTACAAGTATAAGACCAAAGCTACAAAAGTCGACATAACTAGTCACCAAAGAAACCTTAGATATGTTATTTCCTAGCGTAGAAACATTTAGTGAACATCTCCAATCATTGGACATGGATTCACCTGAAGCCAACGCAGAAGATAAATCTGAAGATCATATTGATGAAGATGATGAATCCTTCGATGAGGAAGGATGGGACTTTCTATAATATTGTATTTTAACTGTTGATAACAGGTATGTCTGCTAAGGGACTTTTATGGTCAAATACACCCATGTGTCTTATTTATGTATAATCTAAGCTTTCCTTCTCACGTATTCTTTGTATATGTGTTGTTTATAGGGTAAAAGCACCAATGCCCTGCCACCTAAAGAATATTTGAAGTTCAAATTCGTTTAAATTTAAAACGAAATAATATTTATCAATGAAACCTTCTGTATAGTTATGCTTATTTAAATAATGTACATGCTCAATCGTCAAAAGTCATTAAACGCTTAGTTTTATATGAGAAAAAAAATAATTCATTAAAACCGACACTTTGGACCCGTAATCCCCCGCTAATTACTAAAAATCCGCCGTCAAGGTTCTAGTAGCCGCCCTTTAAGAAACAAAGCTATAAACTTCGTATAAACGTGAGAAATGCTAATTTCTTAAATGATTACATATGAGTTCTTAGAAGCTTTATTCGGATCACCTGTTTGGCAAATTAAATCTGTTTTAGCGATAGCTTCGTTACTCGCCATAAGCATAAAATAATTTAACAATTTTATACCTTTCTTGCATTTGCTCATAAACGATTTATTAAAACGAAAAGAATTTATTTTAAAAAATACATGCAAATACAAAATAGATAATAATTAATAAACAACGGAATTTAATTCCTACTTTCTACATGATACTCTTTAAAGGTTAATTTTTCACTTAAGTTGGTTGTTTGGACATGTTGACTTCCTAAAATTAGATTTTTTTTTTGAAGAAAATAATAACCATCAAATAAATGATGGAAAGATTAATAAATGTGGGTGCTAATCAACAAAATTAAATTAAAAAGTCGAGCAACAATAATATAAAATCTCAGTATTATGGAATATCTACTGCACGACAGTGGAAGGCGGCGAGCGGGTGACTAGACGAATCTGTGAATACCGGTACTTTGCCTACCTTATTTTTGACATTTGTTTAATTAAAATCCTGGATTTTTTGTATTAAATATTAAGAAGGACCATTACTTTAATTTACCAGACAAAAATTTTTACGAAGATGTCCACAAAAATGCGCAAATCTTGCCTAGAATGCAACCGTTTCTCCTTAATGAAAACGCACTCAATGGCAGTCGTAGTAAACACAATCACGTTCTGGCAGTAAATAAATGCTAATAATTAACATACAACTTTTATTTACCGGAACGAATGTAACATAATCCTTAGAACGAAGGATGGTAGATAACACAAAGCTAAATATCTCCGTTATTTATGGTGCCATAATTTATTTATAAAACAATAATTGATTTGGTGGTGGGCGGCTGGAGCTAGACGTACTTAGGTGCGTCTACCCTATGCATAATTAAAACTGTTTATTCTTCTATTCCTGCATTCTCCGAATCAACGTCCCAAGGCCGCCGACTTCAGCTCCGGGTAGAATCAAAAGGAATTCCATTACCGTGGGTAAACGTACTACAGAATCTAATTTGGATTACAGTGACGCATTCGGTTTTCCTATAGATCAGACTATTTTTTAAACAAAACCGTGCAAGTCAGTGTTTTTTAACGGCAGCTGTATTAGTAATTAGAACACTTGCCCCTTTTATCCTTAATTGAAATTAAGGGATCTATGACTGAAAAATAAAAGTAGTGAGACACAATTGCAATAACAAACATCCCTGTCGAGGTTGTCGGTCATTTTAGCCATCTGTTAAATACCGACCCTCTTAAGGGGGCGTAACTGACCGTCGGCCCGGGTTGCCCTGTACCTAAAGGAACTAAGAAAAACAAAAAAGAAGACACACACTCGAATATGTGCAAAGCGAGCGTGCACATCTATGCATAATTATAAATAAGTTAGAATGTATTAACACATCGATACATATATATAAAATAAGTTAAAATACGTTATAACAAAATACATAAATAAGTTATAATATGTTATGTTAATTAAATATTTGTAATTCAAGAAATATACTAAGTGAAAATCGAGCATTTGTAGTATTATAATAATTACTGCAGAATAAGAAGGCTTACCATAGCCGACAGAAACGAGGGAGCAGTGTGCTCCACAAAATCAAAATCAAAAAACCCCAACAATCCCAATCAAGAACAGTTTCCAAAAATACTTTGAAAAAATGTACTTAGGTTAAAAATCCAAATTTCACAAAAGATACATTTTCAAACTAAATTAAAAATTGAAATGAATACCATCGCTTTTACTGCACAGAAAATTTAATTTGCACGAAAATTATAGACCGTTAAACATCATGTTTATAAAGTGCATTTAATTATCTTCAATCCTGAATTTTGCTGGAATATACATATTGGTCACGTCCACAATGCATTCATTATTTGTTCTTTCCGCGATAACATCGCTTTGTGTGTTTTATACGATTATCTTATTTTATTTATTCATTGCTTTTGTAGAACACAAACACAATAAAACATTTCACAATGAAAGGTCAACTAAAGAATGGTACTTACTGCTACAGTCTGAAATTCTTCAATATGTAGCTGAATGCTACTTATAATAAGTATAATTGAATATTGGCCGATTTAGCTATTCACAGAGATAACTTTCTGTAATCGAATGCATTTAAACGACTAAAACTTGATTACAGAAGGCTATTTCATTACATCAGTAA